>JBBPBS010001102.1:2857254-2895937 GCA_037974835.1 Cicer judaicum
AATAAAATAATTATTGAAAAAATTATAAAATAAGTGAAGTGTAAATTATCTTTTTCATTTTTAAAAGTTTTTCTCTTAAAAAAAATATTTAATTTTTTTAATTCTTAATTTATACTTTTCTAATGTAAATAAGCTAATAATTTCAATAAATCAAACACACAAATAGATTTTAAAAGAATAAAAAAATAATGTTTTTTATATATTACATAGATAAAATAATTCACTTAATAGGTGAAATTTACACCATATTTAATTAAAAGTAACTATATAAGTAGATTTAATATCAATTTTTCATTCAAAATTTAATATGCATGATACATAGATTATTTCACTTATATAATGTTTAATATTTACTTTTTTAATATTATGTAGGAGTTAAAAGTCTCAATTATTAAAAGAGTTATAGTAGAACAATATATAATTGAGAACAAATATAGTAAACTTATTGACCTAATATTTTGAATCAAAATATAGTATCTAAATCATTTATATAATTAATTGGTCAATGTAGATAATCTTTAAATTCCTCTCAAGACCTAACAGTCATCCAAATACAATCTTATTCTATACAAGAATTACTTTCAATACAAAGAGTCTATCTACCATTAGTCAAATATCAAAGTATGATACTATGTTTAGATCATGAGAACAAAGAGGGCAATAGTTCACAAGCCTAAGATAAAGGCAAATGCCATAATATAGGTGTTGGGTATTCAATTATGAGTGGTTAGTCTCACATTAACCAATAATGGAGGTTGTATTGAATATATAAGAAAAATGACTCATACACTTAATGTCTTAAGATTTTGGGTTGAGATGTGGTGTCTAAAGTCTCTTATGAATCCTTGTTTAGCTCATTCCGAATGTTGGACTCCTTCAGACTCCCCAACAATAGAGAGGACGTCGAGGAAGATAATTTTATGTCAAAAGACATGGAGGGGTCATGTTTTCAATCTTATCCAAATCCTTTATCTTTTTACTTGAAATGCATATTCCATTTTATTTAACATATTTGATTAAAGTTTGAGATTCAACATGACTAAAATTAAACATGAGATAATCTATATTAAGGAGGATGTGAGTTTGTGGAAACTATGTGGGACAAACTTTAGAAGACCAATGAAGTTGGCGTTTAGGTTAGAGGATAGATAGGATATTGCAATATTTTGGTATTGTAATTTTTTAATTACAATGAGAGTTTTTGTAACTTTTTCTATTGTTTAATTGTTTGTCAGAGATAATATCCACAACCACTTTATGTTCTATAAAGCTTTGACATGGGCAATATGGTCCTTTTCTTACACAATTTAATGTACATATATTTTCATGATAATAAATTAATTTTAATTAAAAAATATTAAATATATAATAGTTTATATCAAAATACATTCACGCAAACATGAGTAAAAGTACAAATAAAGTGGTTAACATATCCTCATATCCTGGTAAAGTAAAATAGTTTCTAACAAAGGAAAAAATTAAAAATTAAAATACTTATTAGGAATTTAAATATAAAAATTAAAAATTATACTATTCAAACTTTAAAATTGACAACAATATTTTTCACTAAAAATTTATCTTGTATTCACTAATTAAAAGATATGAAACATAATTAATACCTATTACCTAATCCATCTAATCTATGAAACATAATAAACTAATAAACACTAAACAAAATAAGATATGGGCCCATTATTACGTCAGTTGCATGTGAATTTGGCTGGAAGCATAAAGAGCATAAGCCAGAGCATGTGTACGACCCATCATCATCACACTCCAACTCATTTCTTACGTTTTAGCATATAATTAAACAAACAAAAGGCATTCAAAAATTGCCATTATTTTTTTGTAGTTAGTAAGTAATCAATTTATTCTCATATAGACTGGATTAAATTGTCGTACAGAATAATTGATATTAGGAGTATATGTTTTGCAATTCTACAATTTAATTAATATTTGTTATAATGTCCCCAGTGGATCCCACCACATTTGGATCTTGTCTACCATTAACTCCTCACAACAATGAGAGTTTTGGTATACATTTTTAATGATGAAATTAATAATGGGCATAGTTATACGCTTCGGATACCTTGTGACATCAAAAGAGAGTTCATTAGATTACTTACTTATAACAAACTCTTTTTTTGTTTTTTATATACTAAAAAAATTATATTCATTGATTCAAAACGTAAAAATATATTAATATAACACAAATTTAAAATTATTAAAAAATAAAGATTAATATACAAATAAAAATATTTATAACATAAAAGAATAATATATTTATAAATATTATAAAATTCAAATATTAAATATATACGTCGTCGTCAGATATATAATAAATTCATTTATTGAATCAAAACTACTATGTCAATATGAATTAAAACTATGATGTCATTCTGAACCAAAACGAACAATGCATTAGAACAAAAACATAAAAAATATTATTGTAATGATAGTATGGGACAATGAAATCACAAAAAAGAAAATATAAAAGAAAAATTAAATTTTTGTGAAAATCATTTGTTTATTAAATAATTAAAATAAAAAAAACTCTTGCACCAGCAAATATTTTCTTTTGATTTCTTTTTTAAAAATTTAATTAAGAAATGTGATATCTGACTAAATTTAATTTCTATTTTATGTGTGATTTTGGTCCTTTAATTCCAATTGTTTAAATTAAGTCATCATTTTTTTCCCATCAAACAAAATTGGTCCCTATGGCAAAGTTTCATTCAACTGTAAATTTTTATCTAAGGCACCATTTGTATCATTTCAATGGCATCAAATGTTTTTTGATTGTAGGTATCAAAGTATCATAATTTTTAACTTCAACCACGATTGTTACAGTTAAAAATAAAAATATCATTATTTTATTATTATTATTTCGTTATGAAAAAAAATTCAGATGAATTGGGTTAGAGATAATTAAAAAGTATCATTATTAATGTGCAAAGTATACGCAATAAATGAAAATAAAATTAATGGCATAGCTATATATATAAAAGCGTAAAAGCAAATTTTCGCTTGCATTTGAAATCCTTGAAATTTGTAAATGGGCCTTCTCAGCCCATAACCATAATAAGCCCACTACCCTTTAATGGACCATACTACAACCAGTAGTAGGTAAACTCAATCTTAAACAAATTGTATTATCCAAAATGAAATATTCATTTAATTTAATATATCTACATCTATTTATCAAGTATGAAATATTTGAGTTAGTGAGCATATACTAAAAAGGTTACATTAATTGATGAACATTATTTAGTTGGAAGTTGAAATTACTATTCCTTGAACTACTCCTTCGTTTGCATTGTTGAGTCAAGTGGTGGATCGATCTAGTCTTTCTTACTACCAACTGAGAACAACAACATTTATTCAATTATTCATCTTAACTTGAGTTCAGTTTGGATTAGCTTTTAGCTTATATAAACTTATAGTATATGAACTAATCGGTAGAAGCTTATGAATATGTTAAAGGAAAGTGCTTTTAAAATTTCATTATCTAGAAGATGGTTTTAGTTTACAAGTGAATATATACAAATTGGTTCTTAGAACTCTGCGCGAATAGTCTTTAAATTTTGATAAATCAATAAATAAGTTATTTAATTTGTAATGTGTCGATTAAAAAATCACTTTGTTAAATGAACATTTGCATCTTACATAAATGTCACATCAAAAGTTTATATAGTCTCACATAAATTTTACCAATGTATGAGTCATATGATGTCTATTCAATCTTTAATTTATATGAAAAACATTGCATACAACTCATAGTTATTGTAATTTTTGTTCCTAGTTCTTCATAAGTGCTTATTGAAAAGTTTATCCAAACTTGCTCTAAAGTTAAGACTAATAATACTCACGGTTAAAAGCAGGAAGGTCAGAAGTCTTGAACACTCGTAGCCTCTTCACTGTTGATACAAACATGCTGCAAAAGCAAACACATTACAAAATAATCATAAACTAACAAATTATCACACTTCACTAGCAATAACTAAATCATTGATAACATAAGAAAAAGCCAATTGCAATAGTTATATATAAAGTTTATTTGTAATTCTAGGAAAGAAATTGCATGACATGCAGTACTTGATATTTATGCACACTCAAAAAGATTAATAGTGCACACATACAAACAAAATAGTAATTGTTAACCACAAAAAATAGATATGAATAGTTTGCGGTTAATTGAAGAGATGCTTCTGTAGTCACTATTTGACGACAGGGAACCTATTTTCCAAAAAAATCATACTATAGTTTAAAAAACAAAGGTTAATTTTGCATTGGCATCAAAAGAATGATCATGGAATAATTATTAAGTATATGATATTGAATAGAATAAGATGAAAATGCAAGATTGATAAGATGCTTACTGCCACGGCACATCCCCAACAAGCATCTTGTCTCCTTCATTATCCTCATAAACAAGAGTATATTCCCCACTTCCAATTAATGAACCTGTTAAGCTTTTATCTTCCTCTTGCTTCTTGTTATTTCTAGAGGAATCTCTTTTAGTAGAATAGTAGTGAGATAAATTCATCTCTGCATCATGTTTTCATTGTAACAATCTTAATGTGAGGCTTACAAAGAATAATAAAAAGCAAAATTGACTTAAAAAAGCCGTTTAAAAAAAAGCATGCAATTCAATAATTTTGTTTGGTGAAAATAGATTGAATTGACCACATGCCACACAATTATTGCACTAATAGGCTAGAATCCAAATTTATTGAGCCATATATCTTTATCATTTGATCAAATATCTATCAGACGATTCATATTTAAATTTTACTAAATCATATTTCCATTAGAATTTAATCAAATAGTTGAAATGTCAATAGTGACTTCTTGTGAAGCTCTAACATATATACTGACACCAAACACAACAATAACATATTAATATCTGGTTCGTGCACATTGATAATAATGTAAAGAAATTGAAGTGGTTTGAACATGATCACAAATAATTTGACTGCATTTAATCCAAATCGGCGAATATTACCTTCAAGGAGGCTTCTAAAGAGCTGATCAACAGCAGAGGAAAGTTTTTCATAGCTGTCATAAGCATTAATGTTTACTTTTCTTCCAATAGGAACACCATCCATATTGATCTTCACAAACAAACCATTACTAGAGTTGCTAATAGGTTTGTTGCAAGCTTCAACCTTGTTCGGAACCACATGCCTCGACTCGGTTGGCAACTTAGAAGAGCCTCCGGTTGCAATGTTCTTCCTGTAAGAACGAATCGGAGGCCAACCAACTACTGGACTAGAACCATTTCTGTTTTAGGTGGATCAATCAATCAATATATATAAAGTTAGACATCAAAATTAACATTAAAAGTAATTATCATTATATAAAAGAAAAAGACAATTAACCAAAATTTGTATTCGCAAATTGCAACTATAACTAAGACCACAACGTTGAGATTTTGAGATATTTGTGACTGAAATTATGATCATCTAAACAATATATTTATTCACATATCTGTAAAATCTATATTATATGTCAGCAACAACATTCACTTGCAATAACTCAAAATTTTGAAAACTAGTTTTGCAATTAATAATGAAAACCTTTAACATCATTTCCTACACTAAAAAAGTAGTAGTTTTAAAAATAAAAACCACTAATATATTTTACTGGAGAAACATAAAGTTTTCATGCACCACAACCATGTCTCGACGTTACGATTGTGGTAACATCGCAATTCTTTATATAATTGTGATCATTTATAGACATAAACTCTTAACGTTGTAGTTTCAGACTGTAATTTAAAATCAATATAAAAATAAAAAAAACAGGAGTACCTATTCTGAGATCTGTTTGGCAAAGCTGAATTAACAGAAGAAGGCATTGAAAATGCATTATTCTCACCATGATGCAAGTTTAATGATTTTTTAATGCTTTTAACATTGACAGACTCTTGTTCACCAGGTGGAGCAAGTCTAAGCTCCAATTTAATCTCATCTAAAGAACCCTTTTCGTGGCTTTTTTGCCACATCTTAGAAAATTGCTTAACAAAAATTCTTCTACAACGACCAATAGTAATAAAAGTTTTGCTTAAGGCTTAAAAAGCATGAACAAGTGGAAAAGCTTGAAGAGTTATAGGAGGACTGACTCAACACAAATAAGGGAACAGAACACATTCAAAGATAAAAAGGGACATAATAATAGCATGGAATTTTTGCCTAACTTTGGTTTTCACACGCTTAAATTAATTTTTTTTTTTTTGTGTGTGTGAGATTCTTCTTATCCTAAACAACCTAAAAACAGAAAGGGAATTAGAGCATAATGCACGCAAGTTGTTGAAACAAATATGTTAGGTAGTTTAACATAGGAAGTAAAGTAAAGCCAAACATGAAGCATTGACCAAGTTTTAAGGCTACACAAATATTATTTGAACATCAATTGCATGTGGGGTTTCCAATTAAATTGGATCATATGTGTGAACTGCTTTAGTTATTTAAAGAAGTAGTCAATTTTGTTACTTCATTTGTCATTATTTATAAGACTTTATGGCAATTTTTACGGATATTAGAAAAAGTCAGTAGTAATATAATTAATCTATATAATTTGTATATGATTAATACTAAATTACTTTTTGTATATGTACATTTAATGTTCATTTTTAATATTCCAAGACAATTTTATAGTATTCACAAGAGATATATTTGAGAAAAAAGTAATAAATATATCTAGAAATTTATAAAGGATATTATATTTAGGGACAAACAAATGTTCCTAAAGGGTTTTATAATTAGAGACTAAAGGAGTATTTTTTTAAATTAATTAATGTTCAAATAACAATTATGATGAACTTAATAATACTCCTACAATGACTTTTGCTTGTTAACTAGTACATTAACCCTTTTTTATTTGTCAAAATTTAGAACATTAACCCAAACATGCCTTCTAAACTTTTGCATCTTTTTTTTCCTTTGATTGGAGTCAAAAGTCATCATAGAATTCAAAGAATGAATAAAAAGAGGAACACTAGCACACTCAAGTTCTTACCTTGTTGGCACAAACATAACCAAGGTTTGTCCCTTTTTGTTAATTAATGTAAAAAGATGTTTTAGTAAAGTGCCGCTTAAGTTGGCTACATGAGACTTTAGATACACACACACGTGTGCTTAATCAAACTCAAAGTTTATACATTTCTTAACCTTTTTTTATACGTCAAGAAATTGAATTGATGGATGAGATAGGTAGGTACTGTTGCTTTATTTTATTTTTCTTCTTTTTACTTTTGTTTTAACTTTTAGAAGTCATAGATAGGATTTGCATGATCCATATTGTGCAACAAAAAAACATGCAGTTCCTATGACTTTGTCTGATCTGTAAAAATGTATGAGAGCATGTTACAAATTACTACTACGTTAGACTGGATATTTAGATGTCTTTGCCAACAGTTTAAAATGAATGTTGGATATGTCACGGCACTGGATTTGGAAATTGGATGTTGGTAAAGGTCATGTACCAAAAGTATTGAAGTACACATAATATTAATGAAAAAAAACTATATATCAGGCTTTTGATGAAAAAATATACAAACTGTAGTGGGGAAAAAAAAAACTATTCCTTGAGATACACTTATGAGTATTTTTCAAAATTGAATTAAGGTCATGACTTTAGATGACTGACAAATAAAATCATGCAATTCATTGATTATTGCGTGTGATAATGTGCATGACTATTTTATTACAAGGCAAGTAAGGATCCATTTACATAATTCTAGTTTTCAAAAGTTCATCAAAAATAAAAATCAAATCAAATGTGCAGTAATTAAATATTCAAACTTTTTTAATGAGGATTGTCGCCGATTCCTCAAATAAAATCTCAATTGTTGGATTAATCTATAATAATATGGACCATCAATTTACCTCAAGAAATCAATGTCAGATGTTACCACCAAGTGGTCCTATATTTGAATATTTGATCAGACAACACTAATAGTCCCATCTCAAATAATCCAATAATTTAGGCACAAAAGATATCCTATCCTAACAACAATGTAGACTCAAGTGGTGTAAAATGTTGAAAAGGTTAATACACCAATAGAAACATTTCAGAATTCTCCTGAAAGAATCAAAAATATGAAAGTAAAGAAATATTGTTGAGCAAAAATTGGCTTGAAGGATATGTGTGAAGTCAACCTTTCCAAGACTTCAGGGTCATAATTGGAAACCTCCACAAAATAATAATTGATACAAATCTCTCAATAACATGATCATTTCTAATTAACCATCAAGGTAATGGGATTGAGAAGCAGCAAGAAGTGCAGCACCAGTGCCTGAACCATCATTAGAGTGTTCAACAACAACACTATCTGATACATCTTCACCAACCAACTCTTTTAGTGTATTCTCTAAGCACTTTCTATACTCAGTGTAATGCTCATACAATCCCCCATCCATGGCTATCACATTCTTGTTACCCTCGCCGTCACTGACGGTATCTTTTCCCAACTTCTTCAGGATTCCCAAGATGCCAGCAGCAGAAAGACGAGCACCGCGGGTTGCAACGATATTGCAAAGCTCAACAATCGCCTTTCTTACTACCAGGGAGGTATTAGATATCTAATAATCAAAAATAGGGAAACAAAGTTAAATTGATAAAAGTTTTCATGGCGACCTTAAAAATTTCGGAAGTCTCAACTACAACGAAAATATAGGGGTTTAATATGTGTGAAGTTAGGACTTGAATTATATGCACATTAAAACCTCTATCAAATGTCATTATAATTTACAAAATTATACAGACACTATAAAAAAAAAAAGCCTTACTGGAAAACATTTATCCAAACAAAACAGAGAATTTCACGTACCTCGAAGATGTTCTTCAGTTTGCTTTCAACGACATTGAGATCAGCAGATGTATCATGATGCATGGCAGACATGTCAGGTGTTCTGCAAATCCAATACGAATGATCAAGATACAAGACTTTTGAGGACAATAGGAATTCAAAATTCTTACTAAATCATGACTTGTGTAAGCAATATTAAAACACTTCAAGACAAATCGGTGAATGCTACAAGAAAAATCTTCTGTTTGGGGACAAAATTAAACTGGGAGTGGTACATTGCTGACAAACTGAACTTTGGCAGAAAAAATTGAAAGCAGTGTAAAAAATCCTTTGCAGATTCAGTAATATGCAATTGAAGAACAACCACCCTATTCCAAAGAGGGGTCATACTTTTTGCTTCAATTGCTAAGTGTTTACCTCATAGAAGATATTTAAACAGATAAATAATGACAGCAACAAAACTTTGTTCCTCTTTATTGCCTCTTTGCTTGTGTTTTCTTTATTTTTCCATAAAGGAGATGCAAATGTGTACAACTTAGCGAACTTGTTACAGGTATAATATAAACAGAGTAGCTATTAAAAAGTATAAGTTTGTACCTTAATATGAATGGAACTTTCAGTTTTTGAGGAACAGTCTCACCAAAAAAGAAAGCCTCTTCAGCCATTTTGCATAATACTCTACGAACAATTTCTCCCAAGTACATTCCGGAAATTATCTTCTCAAAAATCTGAGTATGGTTGAAAGTTTCAGGAAAAAATGAATAACGTCGTTTATAGGCAAATAAGATGGAAAGTGGAGGAAACGCAAAGACACCTGTTCACCAGGGTTTAAACTCTCGGCATCTAACGCATTATCATACTCCGTTAATGGAAGGTGCGATGACAGGAAGTTTCCCCATTCCATGTTGATAACCTACAGTAATTTCGCATATTTGGTGAAGCTTCAATACTCATTATGCTTTTTCATATCAAATAATATATGTAGTCGTTGCTAAAACTACACACTCAAGCAAAGGGACAGGAACTGCTTACCATTTCTCCAGACTTGGGCAAAGGACCGTGCCATTTTGGTATTGCTTGAGCATTCTCCACATATGCTGCATTTGTTCCGGTACCTAAAATAACGGCAGCCATGACATCTTTGTTTGCATAACGGCCACCTGCTAATGTCCCAACTGTATCATTGACCTAGTATAGATGCTGAATATATAAGTACAGAGTCTACAAACAAAAATAATAATACTCCAAAAGATTTAAAAATGCTGCCATTTAATGGAATGCATAAGAATCCAAAACTTCAATTACCAAAGCTGTTATGTGCATATCAAGACCTTGTCTCTCAATTGCTTTACTCAATTCAGCCACAACATCCTGACCAACCTATGTAAACAACAATAAAACTAAGTATAAATGTAAAGGTGAAAGAATATCACATTTCTTCAAAATAGATAGTTCTAACAATAGGAACAACTAATTCATAACAACTTAAAGTTAATAATGAATTTATGCCCCAAGTATATAAACTACTTCCACAAACAAGTTTATATTCATCTATGCTGTCTGCAAAAATGGAAGAGATATAGAAATTTAATGTAAAAGGAAGATCATACTGACAAATTTGAACCATGAACTGATGATTTATATATATACTGGGAACTCATGAACATATCTCTGGTAAGCTGTGTAATGCAGTAAGATGATAAAATAATTTGTGATGAAGTAGTAAATTCAAATGTAAGCCTTGTAATTGGAAATATAGGAGTTAATCATCAACAATTATATCTCTGAATTTCTACAATCCACAGAGAAGGGGATAAGCAGAAAGAGTGTAAACTCATCAAAGCAATCAGGTTTAGGAATTTACTGCATCATCAATGTTGAAGCCTTTTGTCCACTTGATAAGGTTGCCAGAAGCAATTGAAGTTTGCATGACAGGAAAGGAAAAAGTAAAACCTAGCTCCCTCTTTCTACCTGGAGGAACTTGGAAATCTTGACTTTCTTCATTAACAAACTTTGCAAGTTCTACTGCAATATAGTCAAAGAGTGCCTGAATCACATTTTGTTTAGATTGGTCATGTTTCTTTCTCATATGACTGGATTGAAGCAAACAACAAAATTTTAGGAAAAAGAGTAAACAACAATTGTTAGGCATAAAAAAAGAAATTTAAATTGATAGATGAAAAAGTGCTTACAGTTGACGTCCCAACCATCAAATTAGGAGGAATCGAAACCTCGGTAAATTCTCGACTAATAATACCACCATCCTTGCCACCGAGTTGCATACGTAATACACGAAAGTTAGTCCCTCCAAGATCCAATGCATAAAATAGTCCTTCCTCATTCCTAAAATTGGCAGGGATGCACAGGGAAACAAAACAGTATAGTATTTTTCCGTCTATAAAATTTCAATCACACACCACTACAAACATGAATAGCTAATGACCGATACAAATAATAACTTCCCTCCAACACAAAATAAAATTATTAACACTGCAACTGAACAATAAATGGGAAAGAATAGCTAGATGATCATGCAAGCCTCAATTAAACACTTACCCAACAAGCACTTAACATACCATTAAAATTCAATACGCTATTTCCGTTCGGATGTACACGTTACAACAAAGCAATCTACTTCAACCACATATGTTTTCGATGTAAAAAAAGAATTTGGGTTTGGCATGGATCTATATAATAGCACTAACACTTCAGTTGAAATCATGTCTCATGTTCAACACTGAAACACATGGTAACGTTCAATTCAATCACTTCCATTTTCTCATATTATCTCCAATGTATTCAACATCCTTGTCGTGTTTGGTGTCCATATTTGTGTGAGTGCTTTATAGATATGAACATATCACAATTCATAAGCTATTTTTATAAAAAATCTTCTAAAAAACTACAACATCATAAGGTAAAAAAAGCAATATACTCTAAATTAAAAATAAGCCCTTTGATGTTACCAAACAAATGAATCTACCACCTCAACAATATATATAGACATAAATACAATACAATAGAAATGAATTTAGATTGATCTAATAACATTATTATAGATAATAAAAAAATGAGAATATAAAGGAACAAAAAGAGATGAAGGTGATTATGATAGGATAAAATAAAAACAATACCCTGTTGGAAGATTATGAACGAAACTGATGAGCATTTTGAGCTTACTACCACCTTCGGAAGCAAGACCGGCGTGCATCTCAACCGTCATTGCATCTGCAACCTGTTTCAGCTTCCACGTCGGAGTCGCGCATTTCTCTTCAAACTCTTTCAGTATCGACATTGCTTTTCCCCATCTCCTTGATTTCTTCATGTGACGCTGTATTAACACTGTCGCCACCGCACATGCCGCCGTTACGCCGATCACCGTCGCACACACCACCACCTTCTCCATTTTTTCAATTTTTTTATTTATTATTAATATACTACTATTACGGATTTAAATGTTAATGCTGTAAAAATAAGAAGAATGCACAAACACCAAAAAACACTCGTACACTCTCTCTATTTATCACGTGTCTTAATAATTATATTTATTTGTTACTATTCATGCCAAGTACCCTTAAAGCTCTTATAAAGAAAATCAAAATTAGAAATTTTATATTACAACAACAAATTTTAAGTTTTAAAATTTTGAAAACACATTTCAGTGCATTCTTAATATAAAATTACTACTTTTATTATTTAACAAGTGAAAATTGATTAATTAATGTCTTGATGAATATTAATTGATTTAAATACGAGGGATATCAAATATGGTATCTTAGTGTTAAGTGTTTTGGCTAATTATGGAATGGAATAACCAATTCCACGTAATAATTAATTAATTAATGATAATTAGATAATTTTTTTTATTTAAATAAAAATACAATGAATGAATATGTTACGATATTATAATGCTTAAATTGAAAAATTTATTTTGTAAGAAAATATATGTACTTTTAGAAACGACAAATACAATTTAAACCGTTGTTTCTTATATCATATTTTTTAAGTAATTTTATTTTTATTTTATTTGTATCCAATTTTTTTATGGAGAAAATATTTATACTACCTCTATAAAATGTTACTAAACAATGTCTAAATATAATTTGTGTTAGGATGAGACTAAATATGCAGGTTCCATTAGAAAAAATATGTAAATTGGACTGTTTTTATTTAAACATTTTCACATGTTCCTTGTTAATTTAACCTCTTATTATTGTTTAATTTGTTTTTTTTATCAGCTCCAACAATGCCTCAACAATGCCTCATTTCAATTACGGAACATCCAAAGACCGAAACAAACCCTAAATTCATCATAAACATAGTGATTTGTTTGTTTAAGATCAACGTATGTCTTTCAATTAATTAATACTTTAAAATGGCTAATATATATGTATATGGTTCTAAAACTATAGAATGTGAAATGTAACTTTATTTCTTTTAATGATATTGTAACATGTTGTCACTTATTTTCTCAATCTTGTCTATTTAAATCAACATCTCCATTTTACCGGGTTGATCAACTTGTGACGATTATCGAATTCAATAAAAATATTTGTTTAGTATCACTTTTGATTAGATATGCTAATTGTAATTATAAAAAATCTAAATAACTAGAAAATAATTATGAAATCAATCTGAACTTGTGGCTAAAATATCGCTATTGTGATATCAAAATTATATAGTTAGAATATATCAACTTTTTAACAATTATTTATCAACTGCGAAATAACTACAAATTTTTTAAAATTAGCTAGGATATTATATTGTCGCGTTGTTTGCTACGGATTAACTACATATAATTTGTTGTAGCTAAACCCATATTTTCTTGCACTGAAAAACTCCATGATTAAAAAATATATCGTGTATAACGAATCCATTTTAAATACAATTTTGACAGCTTAAAATTTTGATTAGAACATTTAATTTGATATATTAGACAAAATGAAAAGAGTAAGTCCAAATTTATTCAATGTATTAAAAGAAAAAATGAAAACAATATAATGGGCTGATGTAAAAAAAAGAGGAAACGAAAAGGGTTTTGGGTCAGTTTTGTGTTTAACATTCATGTGATTAGAGTAATAAACTAACATAATAAATAAAACAAAAATAATTTTGCTATCAACATCTCTATTTTTGCTGCCTACACCCTTCAACTTTTTTATAAAAACAAAATATCTAAAATGTTGTTCTCTATTTATAACATTTTACACCATATATGCATCTCCATTCATAATATCATAATTCATAATCATTCAAAACTCACATAACTCAATCATAACTTACACCCTATGAGTCTCATATTCATATTGTGGTTAAAGTCACCCAACAAGATATGTTTATTGATCTCTGTTTAGTTCGTTTTCTTTTTCTTTTCAAAATCTGGAGATTTTACATGAACTCAATTCATGTACGTTGTAATATTTCAAAGTTTGAGGATTTTATGTGAACTTCGTTCATGTACACATATTCAATGGAGTTTAAGAATTTACAAGCAATACATGCACTGAATTCACAAACTCCTAAGTGAGCTCAATTCACATACACTTACGTAAACTTAATTCACGTAAACATATGTGAATTCAATTCATGTAAACGTACGTGAATTCAATTCATGTATACGTGATCTCAGTTAAATAAATGTGGCGTACGTGAATTGAGTTCAAATAGGCGTTCGTGAATAAATGGCCACATTTATTTGCATCAATTCATCTGTACCTACGTCAAAATAAGGGTATAAACCATCATACATTTTGATATGTTCTTTATAGATGCAAATAAATGGACCAAGGGGGAGACAATAGTGAAAAAATGTATGATGGTTTATACCCTTATTTTGACGAAATGCATGAAGGTTTGGAATATGATTTTGACAAAATTTATGATGGTTTGGAACCTAATTTTGATGCAATGGATGATGGTGTTGAATCTAAAATTGACGATGCTATGATTGATGGTGTAGAATCTATTATGGTAGGTTTGACTAATGTGTTTACCACTAATATGATGTTTGATACGCGTGATGATTTATTGAGATGAGCTAGAAATGTTGGAAGAGAAAATGGAATTGTCGTTGTCATTTTTAGATCTGAAACTGTGATAGCACGACCAAGAACAAAAATTAAATTAATTCTTGGTTGTGAAAAAAGCGGAAAATATAGACCTTGCAAGAATCCTAAACCTATGAGGAGTACTGGGACTAAAAAATGTGAATGTTCATTTATATTGAGAGGAACACCATTAAGTGTTAGTGAAAAATGGTATATGCATGTAGCATGTGGTCTCCATAACTACAAATTGGCAAAAAAAACTAACTAGTCATTTTTTCTTAGGCCGATTGTCTTCGGAAGAGAAAGTTTCAATTGGCGATATGACGAAGAACATAATGTTGAAATGATCATAATGTTTAAAGTTTAACGACAATAAAACATGTTTATAATGCACATCAAGGATATCGTTTATCACTTAGAGGTAATAGAACATAAATGCAACATCTAATGACATTGATGGAACGCGACAAATATGTATACCAATATAGGAAGGTAGATAGTTCAGATGATTCAGGGACATATTATGGGCTCATCTAGATGTTATAACTCTTGTAAATAATTTTCGGATAGTATTGATTATGGATAACACATACAAGACTTGTCGGTATCGAATACCATTACTTGAGATTATTGGTGTTACTTCTACTATAATGACATTTTGCGTGGAATTTTCATAACTACAGGCTGAGCGTGTTGATAACTTTGTGTGGGCACTACAAATATTGAATGAACATATTACAAGTGATGAAGTTCAAGTCATCGTTATTGATAGAGACCTTACTTTTATAAACGCACTTCAATATGTTTTTCTAAAAGCAATCAACTTATTATGCTTATTTCATGTTGTCGCGGCCTAAAATTTTGAGTTTTCCTCGAATTCAATGGAGTCGCCACCAAAATTTATTTTAAATCGGGAAAATATTGGGAAACCCTTAAAATAATAAAAAAAATAAAAAAAATGGTGTTTGATACCAGATTTTGAGTTCGGGAGTCGATTATGCGTAGGGAAGGTATTAGCATCCTACGACATCCGCTAAAAAATGGTTACCTATAATTAATTGTGCAAAATTATATCAACTTAAATTATATTTATTTCTCTTTATTATTAAATATGGATATAAAATTATTTTTTATAAATATGACTTCCTTGAAATAAAAGCGTGTTAAAAAGAGTAAAAAAAAAAGTTTTTTATTATCGTGCTTGACAAGAGTGTGATCTTGCTTCTATGTATCTCCCGGTGCGATGGAGAAATCAAAGCTACGTAGTTCTTGGTAGAAAATGCAGATGTGTTGATTGCTTTTAAATAAATTGTATTTTAATTTTGACAAACATAAATAAATAAACTTGTTTGATTTGAATAATCATCTTAAAATATGAATTTTAAGACGATCGAATTGTACAACTCATGTCTCAAAATTCAAGGAGTAAAAGATGTCACATCTAATTTAATCCTCTTAAGAATATTTTTATTTTTTAATTTTAAATTAAATTTCAAAACTAACAAAATAGTTTAATTTGTATTATGTAACTCCGGGATTAAAATATAAATAATTTTTACGATTAACTTGTTTATGATTTTTGTTTTATTAATTTATTTTGTGAATATGATGAGATTTAGAACCATCAAACTGTCACAATTTATGTTCTAATAATTCAAAGATTAAAAAGATGTCACATCTAGTTAATTATTAATAATAAAAAAAATGTTATGATTTTATTATATAATTTAAAATAATAATAATAATAAATAAATAATACTAAATATTAAATAAGTTTAAATGATTTTTTTTATAAAATAAAACTAGTAATAAACACGAAAATAAAAATAGAAAAAAAAATAGACTTGAAACTTAATCTATAAAAAAAATAACATTTTAATACTAGTTATAAATGTAACCATCTTTTAAACTATTTTTTTGGTAATTTAATAAATAAAAAAAATAAAATTCATTTCTAAATTAAATAACAGCAACCAAACAAAAAAAAAACTACCATAATTTAAAATAAATAATATTTATCACCTTTTAATTATATTCATCATTAAAATATAGTTATTATAATTAAATGAAATGAATACCAAGAAAATAGAGAACCTAACAAAATGCAAGAGTATCAATATAATGGAATACAAAAACACAAACAGTTGGCGTGTGGAAATGCAATAGTATTAACAGAATGAAATACAAAAACACAAACAGTTGGCGTGCGTGATATGCGTGTGTATAGCGTACAGCCAGCATAAACAATATTCAAAATGCACAACCAGAAACAGATTTGACACAAAAATAGTTCTAACCACAGATCAAAAATCTCAGCTAAAACTCCATTTATAAGTATTAAAACACAAATTTCACTTTTCAACGATATACAAAAGCAAACTTAATAAATGAGAAAATACCCTTTTCCGGCGCGGTGGTGGCGATTATCGTCAGTTGTTGGTTATTGTTGGTGATTGAGTATGTCTAAGGTTAAGGTTATGGATTGGGAAGAAATAGGATAGCAGATTTTTCTTGTGTTACTTTATTTCTATCGTGTTTTAGAAACAAGTAACAGAAAGAAATAAAACTTCTCAATTCTATCTTGTGATTTATTTTTTTCTCCTTCCTTTCTCTTCTTCCACTAATTGAATTTTTGTTTCAATATATAGACAAAAACAAGCAATGATTGTGTTCATTGTATAAAGTTAAGCTCTGGATCTTACACTGTTTTTACAACATTATCAAGCAACCTCATACACTTAAGGAAAATAGGGATTAGTCTTTTTGATTGAGTACTCAAATGGCTAAATTAATACCATAAATGAATAGATGAGTGTGGGGAAAGGAAATGAGGAAGCAGCAAAACATGGAGACGGCTGCACACTGAAGCATAGAACTTGCGCGCTGAAGCAGAGGAATAGAGAGAGGAAAATCAGGGAATAGAAGTAATAAAGTAACCTTTCTTTCTTTTTTTATTTTTTTTTTGTTTTCCTTGGTTTTTATTTATTTATTTATTCTAAATGTAATGTAATAAAACCAATACAAAATTGAGGTACTACACATGTATGCAAGAATGTCAAAGCCAAATGCAATATGATTGTGTTTTCAAAAAAGAAGCAGATGCACATAACGGAGGCATAAGAGACTCTTGTTTATAGTTATGGTGATGCTTAGTATTACATGAAGTTAGCTATGTTTGAAGGAATTTGTAGTAACTATTCTATTTTTTATGATTATGTACACGAGCAGTGGTTAGTTCCTCACAAGAAAAGATTTGTTGAGGTGTGGACAAATAGAGTTATGCACTTTGGGAACACGACAACACAAAGGGTGTTCCCACGACAACTCAAAGGGTTGAGTCGACGCATTAGAGTTTGAAAATGATATTATCAGGCAATATGGATGATATATGTAGTGTTTGAGAAACTATTTCTAACATGATTGTATTACAACACAGTGAGAAAATAACTGTTGGAATCAAGTTTGTTTTACATTTAGAGTTTTGATGTTAATAAAAGTATTTTATGAAAATAAATATTTGACTTCAAAGAGTAGGAAATTAGATTATTGTTTTTTCTAAAATAAGATTTGATTCAAATTTATAATTGAAGAAAATCTAAAATAAGATTTGATTCAAAATTATAGTTGATGAAAATCTAAAATAAGATTTGATTCAATTTTATAATTGAAGAAAATTTAAAATAAGATTTGATTCAAAATTATAATTGATGAAAATCTAAAATAAAGATTTGATTCAAAATTATAATTGATCAAATTGAAAAGAAGATATAGTCAAGATATAAATAATATTTGAAGACGATTTGATAAACATTTGATGAAGATTTGAAGAATATTTTATTTGAAAAATTTACAAACTCAATCTATACAAAATAGGAATAGAATCAATTTGAAGAATTTACAAACTCCATCCGAACAAGATACAATTCAAAATTAAACAAAGACTAAATTGAAACCTAAATTTTCACTATAAATAGACACTCAAGGTTGAAAGAGAAAAACACCGAAAAACAGAAAAAGTCAAAAAACTCAACCTCAAAGTTCTCAATTCATCATAGAGTTCAAAGAGAGAAACACTTGTTCCGGTTAGAAATATTTTCTGAGTGTTCTTTTCTTAGAGTGTGAGTTATTATTATTATTATCAACTTTGTTAGATGCAACTACTCAAGTTACAATCTTTTGTATTCAACTCGACAGTGGTTTAGTTCCTTCTTCAACCTGGGGTTGTCAGGTTGTTATGAGAAGAATTGACTTTTAGGGTCAAGGTGGTTAGTTCCTCAAAAGTCTAAGGTTGTTAGGCTGTTTGGGAAGACTGACTTGGAGGATCAGGTGCTTTGTAATTCATGATTTTTGAATTAGTAGATTAAAGCCTTCTGAATGAGGGGACTGGATGTAGCCAAGTTAGTGGTGAACCAGGATAAATCTACGTGTCAAATTATTTATGCTTTCATTGCTTGCTACCTTTGAATCTGATTGCTTCTACTCCAAGTAAGTCACCAAAACCAAACTAATTTTTAATTATTTATAAATTATCAAAAAGTTATCAACTTTGGCAAACACAATTCAACCACTATTCTCGTGTTTGCTCCTTCAATAACATAATTTGAAAAGAGCATCACTCAAAAGATGTATCGACATAGTAATAGGTTGTACGCCTATTTGTGTGCTGTTGTGTCTAAAAATTCAATATATCACATTTTGATAGAGTATGATCGTGTGACGCATGTAAGTATTGATGAGGTTGAGTGTCGTTGCACTATAAGAACAACACATGTTCTATCTTATGCATGTGAAATAGTCAGGTATAGTATGATCGCACGTTCCATTTCGTTAGATGTTATTCATGTTTGGTGGAGTAAATTAACATTTTGATGTGAACCAACCTTACATGAAGGTTAATGAGCTTCGAGAACTAGGAGCGGAAGGACCATTGACTAGAGGGAAGGCTAGGAAGCTAAAAGAAAAATTAGAGAAACAAATTGTTAATTTCCTTAGTCTTAAGCCATATGAAAATATTGATCCACATTATATTAATCTTATGGTCATGGAAATATCTTAAGACTTAATTTTAATTTTGGGATGTAATAATCATACCATATAATTAGGAATTATGTTGACTTGTGTGTGCCTAAATATTTGGTAGCTTAGGCACAATGTCATTAGTTGTGTGTAGTCTAGGTACCATGTTATTTTGTGTTAGGCTATATATGCCTTTTTATTGTAAGACATAGGGGACTTATTTTTGAAAGAAAAAAAATACTTAGTGTGAGATTAGAGAAATGCTCTCTAGGGTTCTTCTTTGAACCAAATTTGGATCTTATCAAGATCCTCCTACTCTTGTGGCGATTTTACCTTGATCTTATCATTCTTTGTTGTGGAGTGTGGCGATTTCTAGCATTTCATTACTTCTTCATATTTTCTTCTTTTGTGTTCTCCATTCTTATTTTGTACTTTATTTGAAATTATCACTTGGATAGATTCTTCAAATCATATGGAAACACTCAAATCCATATCACATTTTATGATGACGGATCGGGTAAACCTTCAGAGTTATGTGTGAAACATTAAATAGATGTCATAGTGAATTTTTTTGATGAACTTGATATACCTGAAAAAATTGCACTTAAAGGTAAATCACGAGAGATCACGTATCCATCCAATACATCGATGTGTCCACCTGTATATAAGGTTAAAACAAATGGTGCACCAAAAACAGAAAAAAGTAAGGTATCAAAAATAGATAAATCAACTAAGCGTGATTCATCTTGGTGGGAGTATGTGGATGCAAGTGCTTGATGTAGTGACACAAATGCATGTAGCACTATAATATCTAGTAAAATACAAAAACCTCGATCATCGGTCAAAAAGCTCACACCTTGACAATCAATCAATAATTTTCAACAACCTAGAGTTTTTTCCTTCAACAATTGGTTGCCATTTGAATTTATAAATTCATTGATGACATTATTGACGTTAGCGATGATGGTAATTCTGGATATCATGTAGTGATAGGTTTACTTAGAATGGGTGAGAACTCTTTGACATTCATTCGTTAACAATGTGTGGTAGAGCTTTAAGAGTTCATATCTCATTACGAGAGAATATTTGGTGGATAAATGTTTGTTCAAAAACTTATACATAGTGTACATGTTGAACAAGTTGCAACTATGGATAATTAGATGACACTTCTAGAAATATGACATGTGATTTATTCGAAGTTTAACTTAGTTTTAGTCTCCTTATCACCTAACCAATCGAAAATATTTTTTTTCACTTAGAAGTCCACCACCAACATCTATGTCAAATCATTGTATGATTGTTATTTTATATGTTAAAAACTATCATTTCGTTCTGGTATTAATTGTGATATTTAATTTGATTATATCAACTTTTTTAATAGTTTAATAAATATTTGATTTTAACAGTTTACTTGAAGTCAGATTCTCCTATACCACTAGCAAGTAATTTGTGGAAAATATATTGCATTGAAGAAGCACGACAATGGAAGTTTATTTACAATGATTGCATGCAAGATTGATTGCAGATATTTCCATGCACTAGATATGAACCTATTGTAAACTAAATGATTGATGTTTAATATTGTTATGAATTCAAATATAATGTTTGTTATAAACATTCAAAATACTTAAATATGGGGATACAATTTTAGCAAAACCTTTAATAAATCTCCGATAATAGCCAACTAATCCAACAAAGCTTTTAATGTATGTGACAGTCCTTGGCCGCTTTCAATCTACAAAGGCCTTTACCTTGGCTCGGTCGACAACAATTCCTTCCTTCGAGATCACATGCCCTAGAAAATTAACTTCTTCCAACCAAAATTCACACTTCGCTTGCTTGCCATACAATTGTTTCTCTCGCAACACTGATAGAACTTGTCGTAATTTCTCCTCATGCTCCTCTCGACTTTTAGAATAAATGAGAATGTCATCTATAAATATCACTATGAATTTTCCAAAAATGGGTGGAAGATACGATTCATGTAGTCCATAAACATTGTGGATGCATTAGTCACTCTGAATGGCATTACAAGATACTCATAATGTCCATAACGAGTTTGAAATGCAGTCTTGGGAATGTCTTCTGCCTTAACTCGTATTTGGTGATACCCAAAGTTCAAATCTATCTTGGAGAACACTAAAACCCCTTGAAGTTGATCCATAAGGTCATTGATGCACGACAATGGATATCAATTCTTGATAGTGGCCTTGTTGAGTTGCCTGTAATCTACACAAAGTCGTGAACACCCATCCTTTTTCTTTACTAACAAGACAGGAGCACCCCACGATGAAACACTAGGTCGAATAAATTGTTTTGACATTAGTTATTCCAATTTTTCTTTAAGTTCAGTTAGTTAGAAGGCGACATCTGATAGGGTGCAACTGAGATGAGTCCAGTACCTGGGTGTACGTCAATAGAAAACTCAGTCTCTCGCACTGGCGGTAGTCCTAGTACATCAGTCAGAAACACATCGGAGAAATCTCTAACCACTAGTTCATCCTCTATCTTGACATCATGAGTAACTCCCATACTAGCCAGGGACAAAATTTCCATATCTCTTTCCTTAAGAGCGACTTTGATTTTGTGTGTGGCTAAGAATTTAGAAAGCTTTGGGTCAGGGAAAATTACAATCTTACGACTAGAGTCTAATAAAATATAATGGTATGACAACCAATCCATACCAAGGATAACACCGAGGTTCTTAAGAGGTAGACAAATGAGATTCACATTAAACTTCCTACTCAACACAACAATAGGACAATGCATACATGTCGTATTTGCAGATAAATTCTTATCAGTAGCAGTAGTAACAGATAAATCAAACAATAAGGTTGTCACATGCAACTCCAATAGTTTCACACGGTCCATAGAGATAAATGAATGTGTTGCACCAGAGTCAAAAAAGACGGTTAAAATATTACTTGAGATTTCACACTCCTCTTGGAAGGATTCATTCGGATGAGAGGTCCCTTTACCATTTATATTGTAAACTCGTCCTTGAGCTATTGGGCGTGTGACTTTAGTTGCATTCAGTGAGGCTTCTACCTTTGGTTCCTTGCAATCCCTGGATAAATGTTCGGTCTTCTTGCATTGGCATTTAAAACATACATTGTTGTTGAGTGTGCACTTATCTACAAAGTGTCTCGGGTCTCCACAACCATAACAATATAACTTTGATTTTGAAGTCTTCCGTCTATCATCTGAAATGGAGGTCATTGGACGATATGGTCCCTTATTTGACCCTTTAGGAAGATGATATGGGTTTTGATTTGGTCTACTACGACCCTGGTTCTGATTACTTGATCGTGTTGATCCCTTGTGGTTACTAGTACCCCCACGATTTAGCCTGCAGTTCTTCATAGTCTCTACTTCTATGCACTTTTCCACTAGGGATTTGAACCGTGTGATTCCCAGAGGTAGTACCGAATCTTGAATTTCATACTTCAACCCATCTTGGAAACAGTGACACATAAAGTCTTCATCAACAGTTTGACAAAAAAACTTGAAATACCCCGATAAGGATTCAAACTTTGCTCCATATTCTCCCACGGTCATACTACCTTGGCGGACCTATAGAAAGTCATCTCCCAATTTTGTTCTAGCACTTAAGGGAAATTACTTGTCCAAAAACTTCATCTGAAAAGACTCCCAGTTAATCTCTTCTTGAGCAGCTTCCATCATCAGTTTGGTGCTCCATCACCAATATTCAGCATCACCAAGTAGCAGAAAAGTGGCATAATTCACTTTAACTCCAGGTGGGCATCGAATCACTTCAAATATTTTTTCCACTTCTTGTAACCACTTGTCAGCCTTTTCAAGATCCACATCTCCATGAAACTTGGGAGGATCATGCCTACAAAAGTCTGCTAAACCTCTAGATTCAGCCGCTCTTTCTTCTCTTTCCTCCCTTCGTATTTCACATTGATTCTGAGCAACGATAACCGTAACCATTTGTACCACAACTTGAGCCATCTGAGCCATTCTCGCTTCATTAGTCCCACTAGCACCAGAAGTATGTCTTGAAGGCATCGTTCCTACAACGCTCAATCCAGTCAGTGTCAAGCACCTGCCTTAAAATAAATAAAGATATTGTCTAGAAGAATCATGAGTAAAGGATAACGCTAAGTATCATATCCATACCAACAAATGGCACAAAGTCACAAAGAGGTATACTACAACTACATTAATATTCGACATTGGTCAGCTTACGCCTAACTCACAATCCAATCAAGACCAAAATGCTCTAATACCAAAATGTAACATCCTATTTTTTTTATGAAATCAAAATATATCATTTCCCAGGTAATTTCAAACAAACAAACAAATAATCCATTATTAATTGAAAACCCATCAGTATCTCATTGAGATACTTAATACTCAAATTATAATGTTCAAAAATGTAGTACCAAAACGATAATTGACATAAACTAGAGTTCAACATAAATAAATTTCCTAAAACTGACCACTACTACCCCTAGAATTAAATGAGATGCTACATCTATTCTTCTGAAAACTTCCCCAAATGTGCAAGTAGATTAGAAATGTCATCTATTCAAAAGTAAGGTTCATCTCCAAAATACTTACCAATAAATAAATAACAATAAAAATAAAACAGTAAAATACCTAAATAATTAATAGCATTATTTCACTCAAACGACTAAAGGTACAATAACAATGAAAATATAGCATTCTAATATTTATGTAATTAATAATATTAATTCACCCAAATGACCACCAGGAGGTACACTGACAATACAAATATAACATTGATATCTACATAATTAATAACATTAATTCATCCATCCAAAGGACCAAGAAGTACAATAAAAATATAACAGTACCATATCTACATCATTAAAAACATCAATTCACCCAAACGACCAAGAGATACAGTAATTATAAAAATATAGCAGTACAATCTCACATACTTAACAACGTTAATTCACTCAAACGACCAACAAGTATGATACAAATTTATCAGTTTACGTAATTAATAACATTGTTCCACTCAAACGACTAGGAGGTACAATACAGATTTATCAGTATAATATCTACATCATTAATAACATTGTTTCACCTAATCGACCAGGAGGTACAATGTATCAATTATCCTTATAAAACACTAATCATATTTTAATACCAAATAGACCTTATTACTTAATTTATGTATCAATGTAATGATTCTGGAATATCGTCTTCCCGCAAGGGATTCGTGGGTCCTTCCAAGGAACACTACTAACTCAAAATCCCCGCAAGGATCTATGGGCTCCAACAAATTATGGACGCACAACCACACAACTATGAGAACATGGACACTTTAATAAATCATTAATATAATATGAGGCTAACTTGTTAACGACATATTGCATAACATTTATTCTTCACACTTTGAATATGTTCAACACAACTATTCTAACAATATATCACATAACATTTATTTTCCACACTTTGAATATGTTCAACATAACCATTATAATAATATATCACATCATATTTATTTTCCACAATTTGATAAAAGCATTTCAGAATAGTATATATTTATTCTCACAAATTCCAGAATAAATACAATCATACATAGATATAATTGAACTAACTTCTTACTGATATGAGTGTCGTTATTAAAATTCTCACGCAGTTCTCTTTGCTCCAAATGTGCTACAATGGGATGAATCACTAACTCCTTCTTGAATTTCTTCCTTTTTCTCTCATAAACCCTTCTTTCTATATTGCAGAGCTTTTTTGAATGGAAAAACGTCTGTTTTGTTTTTTCCTTTTTTAACTGTAGAAATGGGAAACGTTGTATTTTAACCTAAACCATGAAATTTATTTTTAACGGTTTCCGATTCATGTTTTTATTATTATTATTATTATTATTATTATTATTACTATTAATATTAATATTAATATTATTATCAAAAATTAAAATAATATCACCAACAAATTATCTCTACCCTATTAAGGTAAAATATAAAAATAAAATAAAATGATTGGATGTTACATAATTATTAAAATATATTTAAATACAACACATTTTTTAATATAAAAATATTGACATAGTGTGCATAAAAGATAATGACTTGGTTTGAATATTGGACTATATATTTTACATTATATGAAACTGTACTCAAATTAATAAAGGTCAGATTTATTGGTTTTGTTTAATTTTAAACTTAAACCCATAAAAAATATAAAACCAATTTAGTTAGTTTTGGTTTTTTTTTTTTTTAAATTATCATATCATTTGGTTTGATTTGTATGTCTCTAGATGAAATTCACAACTTTTACGGTTGAAATTTAGGTTGAAAATTGTAGTTTATTTTATAATTATGTTTGACTTGTTTTTGTAATCTTCTTATAAATTTAATTCCTCTTATCTTTTTTATAAGATATGTGGGATCATAATTTGATGTATTTGTATGAACTAAATACATGAATTTTTATTTATCAAATTATAACTTAAGTGTCTGATCTTATATAAAAAAGATAAATATTTTTTTAAAATTTATGGAGACTTTGGAGTGGCCATGGCCCATGTGTCTCCAAGAAACTTTGTCCATGGTTAAAACATATTTGTATAACTCACTTGATAATAGTGATTATACGAAACTCTAAAAAAAATTAGTTTTTGTGATATATACAATTGAAACTCTTGAAGAGATTTTTTAATTTTTGTTTTGTTATAATTGATGTTTACATTGATAATATAAATATTATTCGAACTTCTAAAGAGGTTATGAAATATGTTCGATTTAAGAAAAAGTTTGAGATGAAGTCAGTAAGAAGCAAAAATATTTGTATTGAGATTGGAAATTAAGTATTTGAATAATAATATTTTTGTAAACTATGAATCTTATGTAAAAATAGTGCTAATACTATACGAACAAATCACATTTGTTGTGTATTTCAATGGTTCTAAGGTCAATAGATATGAACAATTAACGTATTATATATCTAAAAAGGACGAAGAACTAATTGTTTTGAAGTAACTCGGTTCAATGGATGACACTAATGTATCTTATTAATTATAATTATACATATTTTACTATATTACTTTTTGTGAATTTATCATTGAATATTTACTTTGTTATATTAGTGATGTAAGTTAATTTTCGAATCCTCGTAATGGTAGATCACAAACAAGTTAATTTTTTTGTATGAAGAAGTACTACCATTTCAAGAGGATATGTGAAACAAATCATAATAACAATTTCATCAACTGATGCAGAAATTTTAGCATTATATAAGATAAGTCGGAATGTTTTTGTGATCGAGGTGTATGATTCCACACATGCAGATTTGTCTTCTAGAAAAAAAATGACTACAACAATACTACGTGAGAAATGTTACAAAAATAGCTCAGTCGAAAGAAATATATTCTTACAAATTCATGTCAAGTGAAATATTTAAGTAGCTAATATTGAAGATTGATATTCGCCCTCCTATAGATAATTGCCTACAGAACGAGGAGAATAAAAATAAATATAACATGCACTTTTTTCTCTTAACCAGAGTTTTGTTCCATTGAATTTTTTAGATAAATTTTTTTAATGACCCAACAAAGTTATTATTGAATTAATTCTCATAGAAAAAATATGTACTATTTTACCTTCACTAGAATATGAAAGATGTCTATCTTTCTACATTCTATAACTCCCATAATTAAAAAACATTCACTCAATTATGCTAATCTATCTCATAGGAGACTCTTGAAATATTTATAAGTTAGATGAATTATATCCTATATATAAAACGACCTTTTAAAAATGTACTTAAAAGAGCATAATAAAATATTCTCCCATTTTAGCTAATTTCATGACAATATTCATCATCTTTTACTTTTATAATTAATATTGTCTTCCTAAAAAAATACACCTTTTACAGCGCTTTTTTGCACAAACGCTGTAAAATGTGCATTGGGTGTACCTTTTTACAAAAAAGCGCTGTAAAAAGTACACCAAAATATGAATTATGGGTGTACCTATTACAACGCTTTTTTGTAAAAAAACGCTGTAAAAAGGTACACCAAAAATTTTCATTATGGGTGTGCCTATTACAGCGCTTTTTAGAAAAAACGCTGTAAAAAGGTACACCAAAAATATGAATTATGGGTATGCCTATTACAGCGCTTTTTACAAAAAAGCGCTGTAAAAGGTACACCAAAAATTTTCATTATGGTATGCCTATTACAGCGCTTTTTACAAAGAAGCGCTGTAGTAGGTGCATAACAAGCGCGCGTTATATTTACATGATTTATAGCGTTTTTTAACAAGCGCTGTTGTAGTTTTTACAGCGCTCGATTCCACAACGCTTTTTTTTTTTTGAAAAAGCGCTGTAAAAGGCTTAAAAAAAGCGCTGTCAAATGCTATTTTTGGCGTAGTGAATTATCAAATATTATTCCTTTATTTAATTAACTATAAACTTCTTAATATAATAATATAATTCCACTTAATAATTCTTTTACTCACGAAATACTAAGTTCACTAAACAATTATAATAACATTAGTTATTTTATCCAATTTATTATGAACTGTAATTAGATAGATACTTAATTAAGTATCTAAATGATGCTTACTCATAATTATTAACCATTATCTATACCATTATTTAACCTTATAGTTATATTTACCTACTAGTTACTACTTTTATTTCTAACTTTACCTCATTATTTGATTAATTAAGTTTTTTAATCGATTAAAATTAATTTTACTAACATTTTAATTAAGACCATTATTTCCAAAATTGATTTATTAGGTTAATTTTAAGGCTTTCTAACCTAACTAATTGAATAACTTAAGTCAATTAATTAATCAAATTTCTCACTCTAAAATTTACTAATCTATTAACCTATTACAATTAATCGATTAATCTATCATAAGCAGAATTCAAATACAAATATATATTATCACGACTTCATCGTTACTTCATTAGTCATCATCAATATACATTAACACGTAATTATGGGTATAGGTACACACACATATAACAATAATTTTATCAATAGAATAAACACATAGCCACATGTTAATTTAGCATAAAAGGATAGAAATTCCTAACTACAATACAATCACTACTAATTTGGTACAAAGATGAAAGTGATATCTACAACAGACAATTAGAAAATACACACAAGTAATGTGATTGACTCCAAGAATTAAAAGTACAACATTTTACAATGAGAAAATTTGCAAATTGCATTGAAATAACTTGATTATTACATTGATCCAAGACATCATATTGTATAGTGATATGTTAAAGAGATTAAGATAACAACACATGCACACATTCATAAAACCAAAGACAAAAAAGTTATGGGTGATTTCACACCACAGGTAAACAGTAGCAGAAAAGTGGTCACTACAATGTAATACGGTAATACCCTCAAAATCTCTTCTCTCATGAATGCTAAGAAGCTTTCCCTTGCTATAAAACACGGTTGATTCTCAAAGCAAGAGCCACTTTTTTGTATAAAAAAAGCATACAAAAAAGCACTCAATTCCTCTTCTTAACCTTCATTGTTCTCTATTTTCTTCTGCAGTATTCTTCCCCTTTGCCCATTGTCCATTCTATCTGTATAATAAACTTGTACTCTTATACAATTGCTTAATACAAACTTGATTTCTCGTTCTCTCCATTGTGTAAATGCATTGTTCCCTGTAGCAGAATATGGGGTCTATTACAATCCACTGCTACCATAGTGAGATACTCCCTGTGACGATAGAAGGAAGAAATAAGTATAAAGGGTAGAATTAGAAAGAGTGAGTTCTGTTGTTGTAGACCTTCAAGCAAATCAGCACTGAGAGAGAGGAAGAAGCCGCACTTGATTTGGACTATTAACATTTTCAAATTTCAGTAACAAATTTCCAATTGAAAAAGTTCAAAGAAGGCAAAAGATACAACAAATAAAAATTAATTCAGTAAGCAATAACAATAAATTGAGAGAGAAAAAGAGTTGAAGAGGACGAATGAAGATGATGAAAGCTACCTGAGTGTGTTCCATACTCATTGTGGTCAATTCCCTTCAAAATTCAAATAGTAGACAGCAATAAGAGAGAGCAAGAAAAATAGGGTTGTAGTGTAAGGAGGAAGTAGAGAGGGTTACGTTTACCAGGACCAAATTAGGTCTTACAATTTTGACACATGATGTTCCCTTTCATGGCGCCGCCGACACACCTTGCTGTGATGGTCTCTTCTTCTCTGACATTGCATTCCCCTCCAATTACCCAAAACACCGCCAAAGATCCATTACCACTCATTCGGGTTCCAAATTAACCCGGACTTCTACGCTAACCTGACAAAAACACATTCTGGAGAGTTTCAGAACGGACAAAGTGAACTGTTTATGAGCAGCACCAACATCAAAGTAACTCAAACCAGAGCTAGGAACATCAGCACGAATACTCGAGTCTTAGCAATTTTAACTCAGAACATAAAGCAGACAGTTTACCGGCAAATCAAATTCAACACATTCTCTTCACATTGTGCAAACCAAATTCTGCACACATAACAACAATTATCTACCTGAATGTCTAAGGCAGACAATTATATGCCGAGCATGAAAACAACTTTGTGTTCTTGCAATGAATTCAAACCTGACTCACTTCTCTAGCTTCCTAGTTTTTCTCTGACAAAATCATTAGAAGTTGAATCACATTCACACTATCATGAAATAACAATCATTATCTACAAACAGATATTCTGTGTTTAGACTAAAAGAAATGTCATAGATAACTAGTTGGTGAAAATTGTTATTGTCAAGTAGGTACTTTAGTTTAGTGCTCTGGAGAGGTCTATCGCGACTCCAGCTCAACGGTCTGCAGAGAAACATGTTGAAGAATATCTAAGAGTCTAGACTGAAACATGCTAAGAAACAAGGGAAACAGATGTTTTCTGCATCAGAGAAATAATTTCCTAGTTCCTGAACAACACTCAAATTGAAAATCTATCCACATCATGTCTATAGAAATCTCCAAGCTTCATGTCTTCATCAGTATAAAAGACAACCTTTTGATAACAATGAAATTTATGTCATAGGATATTAACATGGAAGCAAAGGGTGAGATACTTTAGGGAAAATGTAAATAGAAACACTTTTTTTCTGTACAAAATCTCTTCTGTTTTGGTAATATGTGAGTAATGTGCATAATTTGACTGGAGCATTGCATGTGATAATTCTTGTTCAATCATGTGCATATCAACTTCGCAGAAATCATTCTTAATGGTGGTTCCTTAAGATTTACAAGTCCATGTTAAGTTAAAAACCGTAATAAATAAACCAAAATAATGGAAAGGGTTTATTTAATTTGTATTAGTATTACCTCATAAGTTTCAAACAATCTAGGTTGCAATTATCATTATTTATATGGCATATTAAGATAAAAAATAAAAATAAAAGTAAAACGAAATTGATTGGTGATGTAGTTATTACATAACATAAAAAACACAACTTTGGATAGAAAATATAAGTCAATAGGACATAAACACAGAGATAAAACTATGGCTGGAGCTAAGCTCCTTACATGATGACATTAAATTAAAAAAAAAAAACTAAGATAATAATAAAATTTCCCGAAGTAGAAAAGAGCAAATCCTACTCACAAGTCACAATTGACCTTAGCAGTAGATTGGGAACACTTAACCAAATGAGGGTGGGAAACAGAATTGTCCTCCACAACCGACTCAGATTCAGAAGAAATTAGAGGTTGAGAATCCTCGAGAGAAGTGGTTGATTTCTTCTTAAGAGTAAGCATATCTTTCAAATCGAAAAGGGGAACCTTATTGGCATCAATTCCACGCCATCCTAGGCCTCGGATTGGACCTTGTTCGTTGATCTTATCCCGATAACGAGTTCTATTAATATTACGTCTAGGTCGTCTAGGTAAAGGTTTCACTCGCGACCGACTTTTTCCCATCTTCTCCTATCAACAGCTTTACCTTCTCTTCAATCTATTATTTATAATACTATGCTATTAGGGTTTGACACAAACAACTCAAAAGTCATAACTTTGAAATCGTGCAGAATTTGTATTGAGTTGTTTGTTAAAATTGCATTGATTTTGTTGTTAGTGATTTGGTTATTATAAAAATTGGTTTGTGATAGTTCTATCCAAAGTATATATCAATTGAACCAGACCATGGCGAATAGCTTGCACTTCACGAAGCCTCAAGCTCCCCAAAAACTAATTAAATATAGTAGTGTATGCGATCTATGAGATAGTGCATATGTTAGTCCATATCGAGATTTTTGGATTTCCTAATTCTTCATGGATTTTCATAGTCACGATTTTGTTTCAAGTTGGATTAATTGAACGTCAAGCGTTGTTGAGCATATATTGCTTTTGAGTAAATGGATAATAGCTATATGTAATTATTATTCTTAAACCTATGTGTCACACCATAGGATTTGAAAAGTTTGAGTCTGGTATACGATTAATTTTTTAGGTCTAAGCTTGACCTATGGCTTATTATAAGTTTTTTTTTTCCGGTCTAGTCTGGTCTTTTTAAAAGTCTGATCTAAAGCCTATTTAAAAGTCTTATCAACATTAAAACATTTAAATGTTATATTTTACATACATATAAATATATATTAAACAAAAAATAACTTTTCTAACAAAATGATTTTTAAACAATTTGAAACAAACACCATTTAAACTTTAAAAAATGATTTTTGATTTCAAAGAATAGATTTTTTTTTTCTGAAACAAATGCACCAATTATTACTTCTCAAACAAATATAAAATAACTACATAGGGATTGCCTAATAGAACATCTACCGAATATGGAACGATTACCGAATATGAAATCACTACCAAATATAGAACGATTACCGAATATGAAATCACTACCAAATATGGAACGATTACCGAATATAAAATCACTACCGAATATGGAACAACTACTGAGTGATTGTTTAATTGATAGACTTTAAAATAGGAAATAATATTATTAATAATTAATAATAAAAAAATAACATTAATAAATAATAAAATATAAATAGGTCGGTCTGTTAGACCTAATAGATTTTTTTATAAGCATGAGTCTGACCTATTTAAATAAATATGCTTTAAAAATAATCTGATTCTAGTTTTTTAATTAAATAAGTTAGACCATAGATAAATCAGGCCATAGGCTCATGATGGACGACCTAACTTATTCACATCCCTAACCACAAACTTATATATATGAGTATTGTAACTCATATTGGTTGAGTTAAATATTATGGTATTTTGGGTTACTGAGACTTTGTTATGGCATTTGTAGATGCTTAAGCTAGTGTAAATTCACTAGTTTATATGAATTGTAAGTCTATGACATGTATAATTTATTTTCTCTATTGGATATAATTTCTACAACTTTAAAGCTTACTTCTCTTTGGATAACAACTAACAAGTGCTTGGAAAATAGCTATACAATTTCATATTGATTTAGCATTTGATTATTCTCATTCAAGTGAAAAAGAATTAGATTAATTATTTAATTAATCAATTATGAATTAACCATAATCAATTATTGAAAGTGATTATTAATATAAAATATGGTATATTATCATTAAGCCCTAATTATTTGATGAATATGTGTTGGATTTTGTTTTGGAATAAACTATAATAGATTGAACCATTCTATTAAAACCATTAAGAGGCCCTTACTCTTAGTTATTTAAATATTTAATTGTTGTCCTAGACGGTTAGTCTAATGCCGAAAATTTAGACAACAATAAAGATAGTTCAACACTCATTTATGTTCTCTCATAAACAATCTCTAGGATTTAAAAGGTACACAATTATTAATCTTTCTTACTATATAAATATAAATATGCCATGAATTGTATATATCAATATGATTAAAAACTTAAAATCAATTGCCAAGACCTATCTTTTTAATTAACACTAGAATAAATCAATGAAATTTCATAATGTATCTATTTGTGTCTCTTCAATTATTATGAATGAAACTATCGTGAGTACAAAAAAAATACTCAATGCATTGTTGTTATATCACTTTAAAATATAATTTGATTTCCAAACATTTTTATCCACGCCTACATCATTTACCCTTATTAAAACTTTCACATTTATCACTTATTTACAGTTTTATCACTACTACGCATATGTTCTTCTTATAGTTACTTATACAAATGCCTAGATGGAGATGTCATTGTATGTCTATTTAAAAGTAGTTTAGTTATACTATATGAATACTAATTAAATTTCTACTAATTATCTTAAAAAAGTATCATATTGATATTTATTGAAAAGATGTAAGTACACCATCCTTCTAACGTCATATTTAGTTTAAAGTTTTTTTTTTTTTTATTATTATTATTTAAATTACCCTTTAAAGAATCATGTGGATGAACAACTGTAATTCACTTTTCATACTTTTATGTTACTATAAAATTGTTACTTTTATGTTATTTTCACATTGATTCCATTACCATTAATGACATTGCATCTTTCTAATAAATATGTTTCCCACTACTATATTCAAAAACTAATGTCTAAAATATTTCATGGGATCAAATCCAAGTCCTTCGGTAGAATAAAAATACGCCAAACCACCACAACAAACAAGATGTTGTGTTTAAAATTAACACATTAGTTATATATGCTGAAACATTATTATTATTTTTGTAGTACAAAAATTGTTTAATTTTATGATGGTTTAACAAATTTGAAGGTCCCTAAATACCACCCATTAAATTATAAAGAAGGATTTAAAAAGTATATCTGAAACTCTCATGTTTCGATGAAAACTTTTACAATAAAACAAGCTGAGGTATAAAAAAAATTAAAATTTGATTCACACCTTTATTTTTATTACAAGCCATGAGGAATCTTCTTAAATTAATCAATAAATATAATTCAATTAACTAAAATACATGACAATTACAAATTCATGGAAAAGGAATAAATCCTAAGTCTTAGATTCAAGTTGTAATTTGACATCGTGACTTAACTCTATTAAGAATTTATGAACAACTCAAATATATTCTTTAGTTCTTCAATTCTAAATACCTAATTATATCACCTCACCAATGTAATGAGTCATAAAATTAATGAATATATGTTCATTTGGGTTTGATGCATTAATAAGTTAAAAATTTACTCAATGACATTTCTCGTATTCTCAACGTTGTTATAACAATGAACACCACTAGAACGTAGTAAGACTACATAAAAATGAATATCAACAATAAACGGACAACAACAAAAATATCAAGAATATAAAGGTGAAAAACACGAAAAAATGGAGTTGAGTTATTAAAAATTTCTTTTTAAAAATGTGTTTCAAGATGCTAGAATAAATATAACAAAACAGAGGCTGCAACAAAACAAAGTATCATAGAGAAAAAAATATATGGATTTATATTGGTTCACTACCAACGTGGCAGCCGTCTAATTCCTTCACATATAATGATTTATCCACTAATTCAGAACCTAAATTCAGGATTACAACACCTGACCCTATAACTCAGTTTTCTCACCTTCCGTTATTGCGCTACAATACTTTGACCCTCCTGTCGTGTCCGATTTGTCCGCGAAAAAAAAAGGAGTCGCCACCAATTTTTTTTAGGAAAAATTGGATAAAATTTAAAATAATATTTTTGAACCAAAAATTTGGATTCGGGAGTCGATTACGAGTAGGGACTCTACAACGTCCGTTAAAACGATTACCCTATAATTAATTATATACAAACTATTTATTTATTTATTTGTTTTTACCCCAAAAAAAATAATAAAAATAAATAAATTATTTATATTAATGAAAGAAAAAAAAATTATTAATTTGGTTTGACAAGGGGAAGACTTTGCTCCTACGTATCCCCAGGTGCAATAGGGAAATCAAAACACACATAGTTCTTGGATAGAAAATATTTATGTGTTGACCAATTTTATTATTAATTTTACTTTATATATATACATATCAAAATAAATTAATAACATAATAAGGATAATAATAATAATAATAATAATAATAATAAGAATGATGAGTTATATATTGATTTGTGTATTGTATTATTTTAAGGAAACACTTTTACTATTTTTTTTTTATTTTTATAAACCGTAAAGGATAAAAATTCAAAAGCAGATTCACGAGTCAGTGACGCATATGTGGCGCGAACCGACGGTGATAATAATAAGAGAATTTAAGATCTTAAGCACGAAAAATAAAACACAATAGAGAGGAGAAATCACAAATTTGATAAAAAAAAATAAATAAATAATTATTCAACAATCAAATTAATTCTTATTAGTTGATTCCAAAATTTGATCATGAAACAAAAAAAAAATTATTGTTTATATCATATGTGCATATAATAGAAAAAAAAAACTCTATAACAATAATAATGTCAACAACAAAAAATAGACAAGGAGAAAAATAAGTGTTTACCGCACTGAAAATTTTCTTTGCTAGTTCTTGATTTTAATATTGCTTCTCTCTTTTCTCTCCATTATTCTCTCTTTTCTTTTATCTTGTTTTGCTCTCAATTCCTATCTCCTCCTTTTTTCCTTCACTTGTTGTCCTCTTGTGGCAGACTATTTATAGACTTTTGAGTGTGGATAAAAGACAAGAGAATAATTGTCAATTGATTATCATTAATCTATTTCTCTACGGTTTCTTTTCATTTAATTGACCACAATTATACTAATTCTTATTGCTATTGATTCATTTCTTCGGTTTGACAAGGGGAACACCTTGCTCCTATGTATCCCCAGATGCAATAGGAAAATCAAAACACACGTAGTTCTTGGGTAGAAAATATTTATGTGTTGACCAATTTTATTATTAATTTTACTTTATATATATACATATCAAAATAAATTAATAACAAAATAAGGATAATAATAGTAATAATAATAATAATAATAATAATAATAAGAATGATGGGTTATATATTGATTTGTGTATTGTTTTATTTTAAGGAAACACTTTTACTATTTTTTTTTTATTTTTATAAACCGTAAAGGATAAAAATTCAAAAGCAGATTCACGAGTCAGCGACGCATATGTGGCACGAACCGACGGTGATAATAATAAGATAATTTAAGATTTTAAACACGAAAAATAAAACACAATAGAGAGGAGAAATTACGAATTTGATAAAAAATAAATAAATAAATAATTATTCAACAATCAAATTGATTCTTATTAGTTGATTCCAAACTTTGATCGTGAAACAAAAAAAAATTATTGTTTATATCATATGTGCATATAATAGTAAAAAAAACTCTATAACAATAATAATGTCAACAACAAAAAATAGACAAGGAGAAAAATAAGTGTTTACCGCACTGAAAATTTTCCTTACTAGTTCTTGATTCTAATATTGCTTCTCTCTTTTCTCTCTTTTCTTTTATCTTTTTTTTGCTCTCAATTCCTATCTCCTCCTTTTTTTTCCTTCCCCTGTTGTCCTCTTGGCAGACTATTGATAAACTTTTGAGTGTGGATTACAAAAGACAAGAATAATTGTCAATTGATTATCATTAATCTATTTCTCTACGGTTTCTTTTAATTGACCACAATTATACTGATTTTTATTGCTATTGATTCATTTTTTCGGTTTCTTTTCTATTCAATTGATCACCATTATACTGATTTTTATGACCATCAATCCATTTTTTGTCGTTTTTTATTTATTTATTTTGATCATCATTACATCAATTTTTATGACCATCAATTCATTTCTTTTCGGTTTCCTTTATTTTGATTAATTAATATTATTATTATTATTATATTTATTATTATTATTAGTATTATTTCCTTTTTCTAATAAAAAGTAAAAAATAAATAAAACTCGGACAAAATTAGGTGTCAACACCTACAAGTCAAGTTTTCTCAACTTTCAACTTGAAAAACCTAAAGTTGTTGACACATAATAACAACTCCCAAGAAGGGATACAAAATAGGTGAAATTTAGTTATGTGTTGCTTTTTCTAACCATAATGATTATAATATATTACACACTTAAAACAAAGCACTAAGTAATATAATTAAATGAGTGCATTTATTTTGAAATTGAAACCTTGAAAAATAATACTTAGAGAATTTTTTGCATGCTAAATTGTTGCTTAACATTTTGTATTGATTTTTTGCATTAGACATCCTTAATACTTGATTTTACCTCTTGTTAAAGAGAAAACCTTAAACAACGATTATTTTATCAACATTTATAGTGCCATTGATCAAAACTCAACCCATTCTTATAATAAATTTCTTCCTAGTATGCTGTATTCTCTAAAATAGAAATATTTTTTAATCCCCTAATAATGTTGCTGCTCTAGCACTTGGTACTCGAGGCTTTTGTCTAGACACTATGTATTGAAACATTTAATTTTATATATATATATATTAAATTGAAAACTGATAAATAATATTAATTAATAAAAATACAATTAAAAAATATAATAATTAATATCACATCAAAATTTGAAAAAATGATCTTTATAAATGAGTTACGGAACAGAGGAAGTATATATCTAAAAAAGAAAAATACAAATAAATTTATTTTACTACCTTTATTACAGGTTCTCACAGTAATACTTTTTACAATTTTTTCTTCCTCCATTTTTATCAACTCTATTCACACAATTTTTATATTTTATTATTTTACACTCTTTAAACTATTTTCCTCTCTTTTTTAATATATTTTATTCCTTTATATACTCTTTATGCTTCTCTTCTCTCTTACTTTTTCAAATTTTATTACCATTTTCTTTTCATTTTCCTTCTCTCTTTTACTTTTTTTTTAATATATTTTACTTTTGTTCAACCTCTCTTCCTTTTCGCCTTTTTTTTTAATTTCTTT
>JBBPBS010001102.1:2900688-2923498 GCA_037974835.1 Cicer judaicum
AAAGAAATTATATATTTTATTATTAATGTGTTTCTTAAATATCTTTCTATTTTGAAATTTGAAGACCATTTTAATATACTAATTATATATAATTTACTATATAAATCATACACGAGACAAATTCGTCTTACTAATCAATTAGTTAATAAAGAAAAAATTAGAAAAATTATAAATTATAATAAATAATTTATATTCACTGTATAAATCATATATGAGATAAATGTAGTTAATTATTATTGCGTCTCTTGAATATCTTCTAGATAAAATTTTGATAAAAAAATATAAACAAAACAAATAGTTTTTACCAGTATAATATTTAAAAAATGATATTTAATAAATTAAATAGTAAAAGAGAAATATTTATTTTATTAGTAATGTATATCGTGAATATCTACAACATAAAAATTTAAAGAAAATTTTAATTTATTGTATAAATTATATACGGAATAAATATTTGTCATCGGTTATTTTCTAAAAATAAAAACAATATATGACATTATATCCCAATTTCATTTCTGAATAATATATTAAATAATACTATTTGATATATTTTTAATAATATATTAAATAAATATTTTTTTTCTCTAAATTTCAAATATTACGTTAAAAGTGAATAACGACTTTAAAAAAATATATAAATACATGTGACATGTGCAAATGCACGAATCACGAATATGAGTGTTTCTTATTAAGGTGTTGGAACACACACAAACTTGAGGGTTTGAATTATATTTTTCAATAATAGCATACATGTATTGTTTACTCTGCCTCTTCAGGATTTGAGTATTATTCTCTAGCCTATCCAAGTTGTCACTGCCAAAATCTTTCTTCAACATTCCGATAGTCTGCTGTTGAGGTTCATAAGTGTTGTTGTACTTCTTTAGGTATCTCAAAGGGTGAGAGAAATGTTGTCACTATCGAGGTGATTCACATTAGTTCTAGTTTGTGTCTAAGTTGAAACAAAGTATGTTTATTGGATTCTAACTCTCATTAAGAGAATGTTACATATCAAATCCTATATCAATTCAAGTGTATGAAAACACTTTTAATGATTTACATCAATTCTAAATGAGTCTCTACTGAGAGGATTTTTCATTCATATTTTTATTTTGGTGTGTGCTTGGCTTTTTCAAAATTATTTCTTTAATTCATTGCCTCTCTTTTTTTTTTTAATTCTTACATGCTCGATTGTCTGAACAAATTTTTCTTAAATATAGAGCATAAGTGTTCGTTAATAATGTTATTGTTAGAGATCTTCAATCACCATCTAAGATAGATCAATCTTTAAGATGTGTTTATATATCTTTGTGGTTGATTATGCACATCTTAAATTTAATAGCGCAAGATCCAAAGGATGTTAATATTAGAAGATGTCACAAATACTTTCAGACAATTAACAAATTCAAGATATTGACAAAATGATAAACAAATTTGTCTTCTTTAGAGCGTAGACTATTTAGAGCGTTTACTTTTTCAAAGCTTGTCATTTCATAGCGATTACTTTCATTAGATCATTGACTATCTCAAGTGTTGTATTTTTGTCAGATCGTGGAATTTTTAGAGTGTTGACTTTCTATTAGAGTTAAACGATACAATGCTTGTCAGAATTATCAGAGATATACAATTTTTTTGTTTGACATACTTATTAATAAATATGATCATTTTGCTTGACATATTTACCAGAGACATACAATCATTTTAATTGACTACTTATCAGAGGCAAAACATCTAAATTGTTGCTCGTATTAACAAATTTATCGGATGCATGAATGAAAGTACATCCATCAAAGTCAAATGCAACTGTAATAGTTTCTTCAAAGTCACTATGATGTTTGTTTAGAAGATTCTCTTTTCTTTATTCATCAAATGCTCTAATTTATACCAGAACAATGACTTGTATTCCTTTTGCCTTTAGTGCTTTGACTCATATTGTATATTGCAATACTTTTTATTGTTATATTATGACTTATTTTATTAGTAAATATAGTTACTTATTTATTATGTTATAATAATATTTTTGTGTTTAGAAACACTTAGATTCTTATATCTAACTTACTTGTAATTTATATTACCTTAAAATAGATAATCGTTAATATAAATTTTTATTTTTCAACTTAATATGTAAACTTAAATTCAGATGATTTGTAGCTAAAACCATTTTTGCATTAACATCCTTTAATAAGTAGCATGCTAACTAAGTACCTTCATTGTAGAGTAAAATATATTGATGTCTACTGAGAATAGTGGTGACTATGGAAGGACCAACTTGATCTCTTCAATGTTTTGCAGGTCATGTTTAATAAATTATATTAAAATTATGAGTGTTGTTGAAATATAATGATATATAGTTATTGATGAGATTTATTTAGTAATTTTTTTAAGGTGATGAATTAGAGAAAATGATGCTTATTAAATACCATGATTTAAAAATTATAAATGAGTTATGTGTACAAGCAAACCCATTAAACAACCAAATTAAAGATCTTCGTTGTGCATGCTCTTGGAATCAAAACTTATGTTCAAATGTCTTTTTTTTTTCATTGTTTAGCGTGTATTTGGTGCAAAAAAGAGATGTGAGGAGACGAATTTTAATGGAGGTGAGAGAAGGGAAATAGATATATATATTTACCTTCAAAGAAGAACAAATTATATTTCAAAATTTTAATAGTTTTATATTTAATATAAGGAGATAAAAAAAATTATATGAAACTTTTTATATATCTCTTTCAAATCCCCTTGGAACAGACGCAATGTAAAAACTACATTAGAAGAAGTTCTACTTTTCTCTTTTCCCCTCTTATCCCTCTTAAAAAAATAAACCAAATAAATTTTATCTAAAATATTTTTTCTCTCTAGTCTCCTTTGTCTGCACTCTGCACACTCTAAAGTTTGAATTGAATGGTCTTGTACTTTGTCTAGCTCGCATTAAGAGAATCTTGTGGACATCATCTTGCATTTTGATCATGCGTTCTTCTTGTGTACTTTACGAAGACTTGCACTGTTGTTTTGTCCTTAATGCTTTATTTGTGTAAGATTATTTGAAAGCGATTTAGCTGTTCTCATATGTTTACAATCTTATCATTAAAATATATTAAGATTTACAATCTATAAAATTATAAGTAAAATTTAAGGCATTTTAATAATAAGACGATGAAAATAATCTTCTCTTATTTAATTCCAACATGAAAGAATTCATTACAATTTAAAAGCTTCTACTATTATTACTTGTGTACTTTATCAAGACTAGCACAACTTTTTTTTAATTTTATTTAAGGCTTGAATGAATGGTCGTGTACATTATGAAAGCATGTGTAAAGAGAATCTTGTGCGCATGGTCTTGCAGTTTGATCACGCATGTTTTGTGTACTTTCGAGAATCTTGCAATGTTACTTCTGCAAACTATTTGAAGGCTTGCATTGAATGGTCTTGTCCAATTATTTTGCAAACTAATTGCTTCTAAGCTTTTTAATAGAGTTAATTCAATAGAGTAAAAAACTTGCAAACTAATTGCTTCTAAGCTTTTTAATAGAGTAAATTCAGAAGAGTAAAAAAATTTGTACTCAACCTTTTAAAGAAGTTTTTTTTTTGGTACATATGCATAAAAAAATATATTATTGAAAAACTTGGAAAACGTTTTCTGCTATAGTAGGAGTTCATTGAAAAACTTGTGACAAACTTTTTCGGAACACATCAAATTTTTGTTTTTTAAAATAACATTTTTATTGAAAAACTTGAAAAACGTTTTATAGGGTGTAACTTATTTATCAGAAAATTTGAAAAAAAGTTTTTTAAAATTTAACTTCTTTACTAGAATACTTAAAAAAAGTTTTTCGGAATATACCTAGTAAAATTGAAAAAAAAATCACTCACTTCTTATCGGAAATGTCAATTGATGAAATGGTAAAAAATTACAAATTTAAAAATTTACGAAGGCAAAAATGTAATTTTCTTGTATTTGTGGGGTACATGATAAATTTTTTGAATATATATATGGAGTTTGGGCCACTGTAACACTCGTTCCCTTATGAGAGCCATCATTTCCACTCTCAAAAGAGAACCAAGCTCTATAATAGGTTCCCCCTCTTTTATTTATGTGTCACTTGTTTTCACATCTTTAAACTTACTCCTTCTTTTTTTTAATAATTTTTTTAATCTTTCTTTTTCTTCAAAATTATGATTTATAATTGGATAAACACGACTCCTTTTTATTAACAAATGTTAACAAATTATTGGTTATATTAATTTTCGATAGATGTACTTAGATTTTTCTTCTTAAATATCATTTGTCATTTTTTAGGTCATCAATCGAGCTCTATATTAAAAATATATCATTATTATATTTACATAAAATACATGTACTAATAATATAAAATTACACTCTTGTTCAATTACAATCATTCCACCAAATCATTTAAGTTTACTTAACTTAAATAATATACATGGAAAAATAAACAACTTGATTTGTAAATGTAAGAAAAATATTTTTTATATATAATATTGATTAAAATATATAAGATATAGTAGTACTAATATATTACTATTTTTTTGGTATAAAATATGTTAATATACACTCTTTATGTTTTATAATAAATATCACTTTAATAAAAATAATTTATCTTAAAATTGATGTCATTCACAATTTTTAATTATTTTTCTTCAATTATTATATACACAATTTTCTAAACATTATTATACTTTACATATTGACAAAAGTAAAAAATCAATTAATAATTAAATTGAAATAGTTTGTTAAAATAATTTATATATAATTTTTAATTATTATATTTATTAATATATATAAAAAGACAATCGTTGTGAGATATTAAATACTATTTTTTGATAAAATATTAAAATAATATATTAATACTCAAGTAGAATGAAATGTTGGAAGTTGGAACCCACTACTTTTTGGTACTTGCAAGACATAGTAAAGACAACAACACTCCAACACGGGCGCAGCATAGTAGAGACAAGGGGGGCCGCGGCCAACAATTTTTTTTTTTTTTTTTTAAGTTTTCTCTTTCTTCCTCCCTCTTCCAAGCCTTCCTCTCTCCCTCCTCTAGAATCAGATTCACGAATTAAACAACCGCGCTGCCGTCTCAGATGGCTTCTCTGCTCCTCTGACAGATCACGAATCAAGAATCAATTGCTCTTCTATTCGCGACAGGCCTGCGGCCGCGTCTGCCTGACTGCCTCTGGCCGTTCGCTCTAGCCTCTCTGTTCGCCGCAACTTCGTCTGTCTCCAGATCTCGTTGCTGGTTAGTTCAAACGATTCGGATTTCTATTGTGTTAGTTAATTTTGATTTGGAATTATGTTAGTTCGAATCTTTGCTCCTCTGTTAGTTAGTTCGTTTTGATTTCAATTTTTCTTAGTTCGTAGCTCCAGTGTAGTTTTGAGTTCTCTATGAGTTTTATGTATCCTAAGAATTTAACTTATATGGCAGTACTCCATATTTTTCTGTAATTCTATTTTTTGCTTATGTTGTTCAATTAGCATGAAATTTAAAGCTTATTTTGTTGGTGTTGAGTTTAAAACTTTGATTTGGAGTTTTAATTAGACGTTAGTGCTGATTTTTGTTTAGAATTTTTGTGTTGCACATAAGGTGTTTGATATTATGTCTATATAAAGTTGTTTTAGTTTTTTGTTGCACATCAGGTGTTTAATTTTATGTTCATATAGAGTGTTTGAGTTTTTTTGTTGAACATGAGGTGTTCGAGTTTTGTTGCATTTTGTTTGAGTTTTTTTTGTAAATATAAAGTGTTTTAGTTTTGTTGTTGCATATAAAATGTTTTATATTTCGTAAATTATTTGATACTTCACCTTATGTTTATTACAATTTAATTTTTTATTATATAATATTATTTATATATTTAATTTATATATTATATTTTTATGTTGGCTACTCCAAATTTGTTTATCAAGCTCCGCCACTGTGTCCAACTAGCCACTGCTCCAACTAGGCGCAGTTTCAATTCTCAACCCAACTCGATCTGCTCCTCCAAATTCAATGTAGACTAACACTGCCAAGAGCATGGTTTCACTTCCGGTACATGCTTATCCTTGCATTTTCACTTCATTAGATCTAATTCCACAACTACTTTCTCTATCATCGTCCAAAGTTGCATCAAATAGTTTTATTCAATGTGTTCTTTTAAGTGGTAATTAATATTTTTAGTCTCTATAAATTTTAATATTTTATTTTTTGTTATATATAAAAGAATACAACATTTTAGTTTCTGTAAAATTATCAAAAGAAAATTTAGTTTTAGTCATTTAAATTTTTTAATTTTTTAATAATTTCATTTACAAATATATTTAGAATATTATAAAAATTATTCAACAAAAATTTAAACTTTTATAATTTATTATAATTAAATGTAGATTTTTAAACGTCTCAAAACTCAAGAGAAAAGTAATATAAATATGAATTAGAAATCAAATTTTGACTTCATATTTTGAAGAATTATTTTTTATAATTTTGTAAATTTGTGTGTGAAAAAATATATATTAATTTAATAATAAGGATTAAAACTGCTGTGTTTTTTTCCGAAACTAAAAATAATAATTAAATTTTACGGGGATTACAAATTTATTTTACCATTCTTTTAATCAATGCTAACTCTATATCTACTATTTCCACCGCTAGGGAACTGCATGAGGCTGCTTCAATGTAATAGTTGATGATCTGGTGATCTTTTATTGCTTCATCTTCGGCTATGACCTTTGTTTGGACGTCCATATGTTATATTTTTTTATTTTAACAACTGCGATTTCTTTGATTAATCAGGTATGTCTACATATATTGGTACTTTGTGCTCATTTTTTACTTTCTCCATATGCTGTTTTATTTTTGTTATCTAGATTTCCAAGTTTGTTGCTTATGTGGCTTTGTTTACTAAGTTTGTCAATTAGTATTTTCCTTCTCTTCTATATTTGTTTGATCCATCTTTGATGAGATTTGTGTGTAGATTATGATAATTAATAGATTTAGACTCAAGAGTAGACCAATGTCTAACGATCTTGTTTTAATGTTCAATAGTAGACCGCCACTATCATACTTATTCAGTTGTACTTCCCCAATATCACTAGATTTATCATATTTTACTTATATGATGACAAGATAATCTACACATCAAATATCCCTAATATTGTTTGTAATGATTTTATTGAGTAACAAAACATATAGTTTTATGATTGTGAATTTTCAAGGTAACCAAAAGTTGGATAAATGTTTAATTTTAAGAGTTAAACTTGACAATTTGATAATTGAAAATCTTGTAAAATTTAAGCATTCATCCCCACCTACAACGGCGATCAGGTTTCCCCACCTGCACTCGCATCCACTCATATATATGTAATTATAAATTTAAAAATTATATCTATTATAACTAATATAATAAAATAATTATTATTAGCCAATAATAAAAATAAAAAATAATTTCTATAGAGATAAAATTATAATTTTTAATATTTAAAAAAATATTAAGTATATTCAATATGTATATGTGTATAAATTTTAAAAATTGCAATAATATTACTTGCGGAGCGAATTCGGGTGCGGAGTGGATATTACCACCCCAAACTCGTCCCTGCCCCCAGTGTTGATGCCCTACAACATTTTGATCTTATAAGTCAAATCTTTTCAATTTCCAACTTGAAAAACCTACGACTGGAAAATAACAATTCCCTGGATGGAATACGAAAGGGGTAAAACTTGGTTATGTCTTGCTTCTTCTAAGCATAATGGTTACAATAAACTAAACACTTAAAACAGAGCACTAAGTAATAGAAATTAAATGAGTGCCTTTGCTTTGAAATTGAAATCTTGAAACTGAATACTTTCAGAATTTTTTGCTTGCTAGATTTTTGCTTAACATTTTGTATTGATTTTTTGCATTAGATTTTATCAATGCTTTATTTCACCTCTTGCTAAAGAGGAAACTTTAGACAAAGATTCTTTTGATCAGCGTCTTCAACATTTGCGATGTCATACATCAAAACTCAATCATCGTTATAATAAATTCCTTTCTGGTATGTTGTATTCTGTTCTTCATCGATTTGTTGGTCAATTAGTTTTTTTTAGATTATATAATGTATTATTGATATTTCTATTTTACTTATTTATTTTCATGTACATAACATAAAGGAAACATGAATAGTCTAATGGCAGAAATGGATGACTTTACTCATCTCCACACAAAAGTTTTAGAATTTTACGAGAAATACTATTACGGAGCTAAAATGAAACTTGTTATTATTGGAGGAGGTATATTTTTTTTTTTACCTAGTTTGTTTTTAATTTGCATTATATTGACAGATTGCAAATATATAGTGAAGTATTGCAAAATCTGATTAAATAATATAGTTTTATTTAAATATTGACATCCTTTTATGCAAAATCTCTTGACCAAGATTGGGTTGTAAAATTATTCGATTCTGTAAGAATGGGTTCCAGGAGGTTACAGAAAACAACAACAAAAAGCTTGCAACTGGAAGCCACTTCAGATTGCTCGCTATTTACAAAGAAAAAAGATTAACAACTTACTTCCCATACTCAGCTTCAGGTGATATGGATATTCTTCAACTATCTTGGACGTTGCCGTCTCTGCATAAACAATTTTTACATATACCACACAGATATGTCTGCCATATTCTTGAATATGGTAAGATATTTAACCATTTATTTCACCTATGAACTCTAGCATCTTTCTCGAGATTCATCAAATGTGATTGATAAATTTTGCCAAATATGTAATGGACTTATGCTCTAGTTATTGATTATATATGCCATTAGTTTGTAGTAAATATTTTGCTCTTTTTAAATCTCATTAATGATGCTTTGCTAGTTTATGTAACTTAACTCAGTGTTGCTCATTTTAAATCTAGAAGTTGAATAATTTATGGTGTGATTTATTAATAATGATTTAATTAACATGTCAGAGGGTACAAAAGCTTGTTTTCTTTACTAAAATCTCGTGGGTGGGCTACATCTTTAATTGTTGAGGAATCTGGAATATATCGTACATCCATAGCTTACATCTTTATTTCCATACATCTGGGTCTACAAAAGGTAACCACATTTTCTTAACTTGAGTAGGGTCTTTATAAATGTTGTGTTTTTAATGAGTATCACTAATCAATTGTTAATTTTATTGGATATCCTTTCATGTATGTACATTCAAGTTTAAACATTATTTTGTAAAAACTGTAGTTTGTTATTTCTTTTCTTCATTATAATTTAACTTTTGTCTTTATCCTTTTAGGTCAGCGATATTATTGGATTTGTCGACCAGTACCTTAAGTTGTTGCGCAAAATTTCTCTACCAAAGTGGATATTTGAGGAACTTAAATGTATTGGAAAAATGGATTTCATATTTGGAGATGGGAAGTCTCAACTTGATTACGCTGCTAAACTATCAGGTTTCTAATATTTCCTTTGTTTTTAAATCAATTATATGATAGTGTTAATACTTGGATTAGTAAAACTTGTTAAGAGTTATTGAGCATTTAGTAGTTAATTATTGAGTTAGTTAATTGTTATGTTTGTTTTGTTTTTTTTATCATTTCCCTTTTAAGAAAGCATGTAACCTATAAATAAAGGTTTCTTTCCGTATGAAAGAATATTTTCCGAAACTTTGATATTAAGGGTATATTAGTTGAAGGGCGCATGTTACTCTATAAGACTGTATCCGTTCTTGTGTATCTTTTTCTTGAATTTTTTGTCTTATTATTTTTTGTAATTTCTTAAACATTAGTGTTTTTATTTTTTTAAATATTAGTGTTGGCTTAATCTATTCTTTTTTTAAAGAAAATTTGCTCTTGTATTCGCGGGAACATGTCATTTATGCAGACTATGCATACAAGAGATGGAATAAGCAGCTAATAAGACAATTTCTTCGTTTCTTTGTTCCTGGAAACATGAGAGTAGACATGGTATCCGATGTCTTCCAAATTAGAGGTGCGATCTTTTCTCTATAATTGACAATTGCATTGTTTGTTTTCTTTTATCATTTATCCACTGTTTGCGAGTTGAGTAGATGAAGGATAGCCTAATAATTAATCATTTACAGGTATTTAAATATAAACAAAAATATATATAATGTATACACATATATTTGAATTTACTATAAATTAATAGGTCTCATGAAATGTTGTGTAAAAAATTAGTGGTGCAAGTTACTTTTTCAAAGAGATGATTGACGTATGTCTTGTTGCACTATAATCATTTAACAAGGGATTTAAATATAAACAAAATATATATACTTATACACATATATTTGGATTTACATAAAATAAGAGGAAATATGGCCTTGTGTGATATGTAGCTTACTCTATCCGGTGAAATATTGTTTTAAAAATTAGTGTTGCAAGTTATTTTTTCATAAAGATGATCGACCTTTGTTGCTCTACTTTTCAGCTCCCAAAGTTGAACCGTGGTTTGGAATATGTTATTCTGGTTTATGAAAAAAATTGTTTATGCAGATACGGCAACGTTCAAGATAATTGAAGAATATCCATATCACCTGAAGCTTCCACTGATTATAATTTTCCACACTTCCAAATGGAAGATATTTTGGGAAGTAAGTGTTTAATCTTTTTTCTTTGTAAACAGCTAACAATCCGAAGTGGCTTCCAATTGCAAGCTTTTCGGTTTTGTTTTCTGTAACCTGGAACCCATTCTTACATAATCGAATAATTTTACAACCCAATCAAGTCAAGAGACTCTGCATAAAAGGATATCAATATTTAAATAAAACTATATTATGTAATCAGATTTTGCAATACTTCACTATATATTTGCAATCTATCAATATAATGCAAATTAAAAACAAACTGGGTAAAAAAATATATATCTCCTCCAATAATAACAAGTTTCATTTTAGCTCCATTGAAATTCTAAAACTTTTGTGAGGAGATGAGTAAAGTCATCCATTTCTGTCACTAGACTATTCAGGTTCTCTTTATGTTATGTCCATGAAAATAAATAAAATAGAAATATCAATAATACATTATATAATCTAAAAAAAACTAATTGACCAACAAATCGGTGAAGAAGTTTTGATGTATGACACCGCAAATGTTGAAGACGCTAATCAAAAGAATCTTTGTTTAAGGTTTCCTCTTTAGCAAGAGGTGAAATAAAGCATTGATAAAATCTAATGCAAAAAATCGATACAAAATGTTAAGCAAAAAATTATGGAAGTATTCAGTTTCAAGATTTCAATTTCAAAGCAAAGGCACTCATTTAATTTCTATTACTTAGTGCTCTGTTTTAAGTGTTTAATTTATTGTAACCATTATGCTTAGAAGAAGCAAGACATAACCAAGTTTTACCCCTTTTGTATTCCATCCAGGGAATTGTTATTTTCCCTCAACGACTGATAGGTTTTTCAAGTTGGAAATTGAAAAGATTTGACTTATAAGATCAAAGTGTTGTAAGGCATCAACACTATGTAGGTTTTAAGTTGGAAGTTGAGAGGATTGACAACAAAATATGCTTTGGCCGGAGAAAAACTGCTTTAATTGAGTGCGGGTGCAAATTTTATCTGAAATTAAAATTTGTGGGCAGGGACGAGTTTGGGGTGGTAATATCGACAACATTTATAAAGATCCTACTCAAGTTAAGAAAATGTGGCTACCTTTTGTAGACCCAGGTGAGTAAGATGTATGGAAATAAATATGTAAGCTATGGATGTACGATATATTCTAGATTCCTCAACAAGAGCAGTTAAAGATGTAGTCCACCCACGAGATTTTTGTAAAAAAAACAAGCTTCTTGGACCCCCTGACATGTTAATTAAATCATTATTAATAAACCACACCATAAATTATTCAACTTCTAGATTTAAAATGACCAATACTGAGAGTGAAGTTAATGAGATTTAAAAAGAGCAAAATATTTACTACAAACTAATGGCATATATAATCAATAACTAGAACATAAGTCCATTACATATTTGGCAAAATTTATCAATCACATTGATGAATCTCGAGAAAGATGCTAGAGTTCAGAGGTGAAATAAATGGTTAAATATCTTACCATATTCAAGAATATGGCAAACATATCCGTCTGGTTTATGTAAAAATTGTTTATGCGCAACGTCCAAGATAGTTGAAGAATATCCATATCACCACTGAATATAATTTTCCACACTTCCAATCTTTTTTCTTGGCTTCCAATTGCAAGCTTTAAAAAGAATGTATCACGAAGTTGTTGCAGAAAGCTTCCTCGCTTGTGGAAGAAATCAATAGTTGAAAAAAGGTGCTTTAGATATATATATATATATATATATATATATATATATATGATTGACGTAACATTGTTAAAATTTAATAATTTGTAGGTGTAACTTTGATCTTGCTCAACAGAAAGCCGATGAAATTAATAAGATCAAGAAAAACGATTTGGTTAAATGGTACAGAAAATATGTGAAGTCATCTTCAAAGTGTCGGAGGCTGAAATTAAACTCTTGGAGTACCGAATTGGGAATCAATACCAATAATTCACAACCAGACTTTATGCACATGAAAAATTTTAAAAATAATTTCAATTTTTATCCAAACATCTGATATATACAATTGTTACCTGGACGTTGACTTAGAGACATACACCAAGTAGGATTTATCCATATTATTTGTTTTGCGCTGACTATGAAATCCATAAGATGATATATTGGATTTTATTGATTCACTTTACATTTTATAAGAATATTGCATTGAGATTTGCACTGTTGTTATTATCACCACTTTTTTGTCTTTATATAATACTATTATCATCACTTGTAATATAATGGACTGACAAGTCAATACAATTTATAGAACTTATCTTTTGCATAAGTAATTATGTTAGTGTAACTTTTCCTACCCCACGATACACTTATGTAATGAGAAGCTTTAGATTGACTCATTTATTTAAACGAGTTTAAAAAAAATATAAATTATACTATCGCATCACAATTAAAAAAAAAACTTAATAGTTTTTTTGTTGTTATAAAAAAACTTTAAAACTCTGAAGTTCTACATATATTTTCATAAAATAAATAAATAAAAGTTTGTAAAATCACATCATTTTCTTGATAGTCTTCAAATATTGTGCACCTAAAATTTGAAATGAGCATTGATTTAGTTTTGGGTTTCGGATTTTCATTTTGTATGAGCTAAATGGTTAGTGCATGAGTAAGTTGTACATATAATCAAACAATTAACAAGTCCCGACCAATCAAGGTAGTGTAGAACAAATGATGTTTTTTGTGTATCTCTTGTAGTATATCATCAGCATATTTTCCTACTTTGTTAACCAATGTAGAATAATTATTTGAACATGTTTTATAGGCAAAAGAAGATATATCAGGGAAAAAGTGTTTCCATTGAATCTTTTTTGCTAATGAATAAATGTGTTTCCGTTGGATCTTTTTCTCGTTTAACAATCTCTACCTTCAATCTAAAAAAATTGCTAATGAAAAAATGTATTTCCATTGAATCTTGTTGCTAATGAATAAATGTATTTCCGTTGGATCTTTTTTCAACAATCTCTACCTTCAATCTAAAAAATAACTAGAACTAATTCAGTCACAATTTCATGTTCTAATTGCTATATTTTTATTTATGTACAATTGAATAACAAAGACTTATTTCTTTTTATTGATCTCCTTCAATGTTTCATCTCCATTCAATTAGGTCACGCATCTCATATTTTTTAATTACAATATGTAAATAATTAATTTTTGAAATTTAACTTATATAATGTTATTTTTGTTCAATTATTACTATCAACCTAATTTTTAAATATGTCGCTTGCTTCCTACTATATAATTTTTTCACCTGATTGCACGCAATGAACGAAGCATAAATGATTGAACCTATGAGTTTAACTTGTTAGATGATCTTGACATGAATGGTTTCTTCCTAATATATGTTTAGTTCCTCTAGTGTTGTGTCAAATTAAGTCTTGTATTTGAATGTCATGCACGTGCACATTGTGGTGTTCACTAGATGCGTACACTCACAAAATAATATCTACGGGTGCCGTTGGTAATTTTTTTTAATTACAACAAGAAAATAAAAAATAATTTAATTGTTTACTTCTACCCAAACCCTTTTATGTCTAAACCCCTTTCCCTTATCCCACCAACAAAACATTCCCTCTCTTATGCCACACAAAAAAAGAGATAATCGTCTCCCCACTAAGGTTGTGCAAAAAATTCGATTATAAGGTCTAAATTCAAAATTGAATCCAAATTCATTTTAAAAATTTAATTAAAAATGTAGTTGTAATTCGATTATTTATAAATCGGTTGGATAACCACTTATGTTTTATATGTCGATTTAGTTTTTATCTATTATCAATATTTTGTTAATTTTGAGATTTTATTTTTTGAAAAATGTTTAAAATTTTCTTTTTTATATATCGGAAAAAAAATAAAAACTTTTTTTTCTCAAAAGAATTTTAAATTGAATTTTTTTCTCAAAAAATTTGATAAGACATTTTAAAAAAAATGTATCCAAGAAACTAATTTTTTTAAATAACCAATTTTTAAACTATGAATAAATAATTTTTTAAAAAAATAATCAAACTTTAACCGATCTTAAAAAAAAAGTCGATTTTAAAATTAAAATTTTTAAAACCGATTACTTAATTATAAACCGATTATTTAACTATAACTAATTTTACAATTAATTTTATAACTGATTTAAAATTAAATAATAAATTTAATTATAAATCTAAATCTATACATAAATTTTAAAATGGATATGATTTAGTTAAAAAAAAAAATCAATCATACACAACCCAATGTGTAAGTATAGGGTAAAGGAAGCAAAGAAGCAAGCAATAGCATAATTTGATTTTAAGTTTGGAACAAGACAATGACAAAAACCAATAACTTGTCCGCACACGAATAATCTAATCCTAATCCCGTGTTAAAAGATTGGTCAACAACGTTGGGATTTTATTGTCGTTTTCATCTCGTCGTTTATGGGTTGTTTATTTTTAATAGAAATAGAGAAACTAGGATCTGCATCATTTAATATAAAATAATTTTATATTCACACTCAATAATACTTATGTATTGTTATATTATTTAACCACACTATTTTTATGTGACACAGAAAAATAAATAATTTTTGTTATTTTTATTAAACATTCCACGCTAATTATTGAGAAAAAGAGATTTCCAATTTGGATCTCCGTCCAATTCGAATTTGGATCTCCGTCCAATATATCAATGACCTTACTTTGAATTTAATTCATATACATTGATTTGAATTTAATTCATATACATTGATAATGTTAAACTTTTTACAAACTTTTTACATTATGATTAGAATCATCACATCTCAATCTTAAAAATATATATGACTTTGTTCATAGTTACATCTAAGTAATTACCAAATGGCATTTTCTCATCATTTTAGGCCAATCCAAAATTTCATCTTTCGGCCAATCCAACAGTGATAATATCGATCTTCGACCACGATGTCATCATTGCCAATTAACGTTGCTGGAGAGAACTGATAACCGATTGAAGTGGGTCATATTGACAACTGCATTGCATTGTGATAATCTGTTTTAATATTAACCATTTTATAAATAAATTATTGTATAATATAATTGTAAAAATGTATATCCAATGGTAATTGTTGAAGCTGGGTTGACAAACACTCTTCAACTTACGTAGAAACAAACATGGTATACGAATACATGTAAAAATCCATTGACGATTTATAGTGACTAATTGTTTAGATGTTACATATACAATAGAAATTAGAAACATAGGAAAGATGCACACAAACACTAGGTTCAGATCAAAGGTTGAGTTCATATATAACCTCAGAAAGTACAACAATCAAATATAAGGTCGTCTTTGCTAGAAAAAGAAAACACATACATGATCATATCCCCCACCCTTCTCTCTCTCCTCCCCCTCTCTCAATCTAAAAAGCAAAGGAAGATAAAAATAAAAGAATACCCAAAGGGACAACAATAGAAAAGTACACCATTAAATGCCTTTTAAAGTATGCCCACTAAGTTCAGCAAGAATCCCTAATAAACTCTAATGAATGAAGTCAGTTTAGAGTCAACATTGACACCACAAAACTCAAATCACCAACTGTACAAAACACCAAAGAAATTCATGCCCCAGATCTTCAGATTCATGCCAATCAGTCGCAATGTTGCAGCAAGCTTGGTTGACAAGCAAGCCTGAAAAAATTAGCAAAATGAAGGCCAGCATTTAAATTAGTACTTACCAAATTACTGGCTTTCTCCTCTATCTCTCCATGTTGTCGAATTACCGAATGATTTAGCCAATTGAATTGCTGGAATATCTTACGCGGTTGATGTTAGACTCAGTCTCCTGTTACATATATAGGCAGAAAAGACAGCATAAAAACAAAATAAAGACAAATAAGCTCTGAAGAAGAGTAGTTGTTGAACTTGAACATGCCTTATTACTGACTTTTCCATAGCTTCTGTATGAAAGCTTTCCTTAGAATCAAGGAACATCTCCGACATTGCATTTGGCTTCACAGCAAAGCCCACCAAAAAAGGAGAAAAGAAAACAGAGGTAAATTGGTAAGTAAACAACATTGCTTACAATAAGCAAACCAAAAAAAGTACATTTGAAACGATTGAAAAGAGATGCGCAATGCTTTTGCCACATGCACTAGTGCCCCTTAATTTCTTAAACTATGATGTTACGGCAACTGTGAAGACCGAAGACCCAGTTTGGCTTCCCAGTACTTCACAGAAGACCTAAGCACATAGTAATAGTAATATGGGAAAATAAGAACTTATCAAATTGCTCGGTATTGTCCTAATGAGAAAACAGAAGGGATATATCGAGTCACTGTAAAAATGGAAAACAGTAAAATAAAAGTTTGTAAAGGAATCGAAAGCCAAAACCTCCAACTGTGTCTGTAGCCCGTCTTGTAATACTTCATTATTTCCACAGGCCAATATATTGTGGTTTCCAAATTTCACAGAATCTGCCCTGTAAGTGGTATCCTCAAATCTACAATTGGCCGTTGCCTCAACAGCCCTTGCGTTGCCCTCAGCATAACCTGCCACTGATACAGATCGAATATCTTCAGGAGAACCGCCATCACTTGAAATCGATGTAACCACACTAGAATTCGATGCACTGCCGGTCTGAGCTTCCGGAGACATTCTTCTATCCAACTCATCTTGCACACTGTTAGACAAATTTACACTCACAACATTTTCCGACCCTTGACAATCAGATACAGAATCAACAGCCATGCCACCAGCACCGTGACACAAGTTGCCTTTCGTCGAACTCTCCAAAGGACGAGAGGGAGAATGCCTTTTCAGTTTAACATCCTGCTTAACCCTGTCATCGTGCTTCCTCTTAGAGTTTCTCTCGCCAAGTTCAGACCTAGAAATCTCATTTTCATGAAATGATTTTGAAGGATTCTCCAGTTGTGCTGACTTTGATGGTCGGGTTCGTTTATAACCATCAGGAAATGCATAGCATGGGATTTGCCTTCTACGAACATGAGAAACATGAATATCCATCCCAGGTTTCCAGAACATGTACATATTAACAGAATGCCGAAATTCTTCAACAGTCCCACGTATATCAAACTGCTGGCCTTCTTGAACAGCCTCCCCCTGTTTCCTCTGCAAGCCCATGAAGAAAGCACCATGTGCACATTGCCTTGAAGCATCAATATACTCCTGAGGATAGGGATGGCACTGCAACTTCCCAAAAGTGTCACGCTCAATCATCAAAGTCAGCTGCCGAAGGCGTGATTCCACCCAACCTTTCCAAGCACGCAAGTCGTCAACATCAGCAGCAACTATGTCAATTTGCAAAAAGTTTTTGTAGCCTTCAAAGAAAATGTATGGTTCAAACAGAGCACTCCAGCAGACTTTATTCAGTTCTATATCCCCAGAGATTCTGTTGCCATATTCAAACTGCTCCATCATAACTCGAAGTGTGCTTGTAGAAACATTATAACTTGAATTCATGCAAGGATAGGCAGGAGTTATGATTGGCATAAGATGAGTTCGATCACGAGGATTTCTACGAGGATCCCACACAGAAAATCCAAGCTCATTCTCCTCTATTGGACATAACATGACAGGATTTGGCCACCGCCACTGTGTATATACCCTAAAGAATCGAGAGACAAGCATGCTTGGAACTGCATTTGGATACAACTGGCATACTCGAGCAACAAGAAGTGCCCAGTTAACCCCACCGAGAAAACCAGTCACCTGAAAAAGTGGACAAAAGAAGGGAGTATTTATGAACCGCCTATTGGACATTCAAACAAACACATGAATTGACATGGTTAACAAGGGCGGAAAAGTTAAAACTCACATTAGAATAAACACCTCGTCTTTTGGCCCAAAACTTCAAGCACCGGAGTGTGGTTCGAAAGTACTAAATAATCAAACATGAAAATGTTAATTAAGAAAGAAAATGTAATAATTAGACAAGCAGGGCTTGGTACAATTAGAAATAAAACCACAGGAGAAAAAAATCACCTCGACATTTGGAACAAGCTTTAGAATTTGATCGGCAACCCTACAGCCATTCAAACTTCGAACAGTAGGCTCGTCAACATTGTGTAGAACAGAGACATCAGATATATCCAATTCCTGCTCACAAGATAGAAACGAAATAATGTTAAAAAATATGACAACTAAAAAAAATCCTCCATGATAAAAAACAACAAACAAACAAAAAAAGGTCACTGGCACGAAGAAAATATAAACATCTAAGTTCTTTGACATCTTAATAACATCAAGACCAAATCAATATAATGAACATTATTTGAATAGGCAGAGATCAGTGAATTAAGATGGTATAGAAAATCCACAATGAAAAGGTATAGGTACAATGAAAAGTATTTCACTTACTTCAGGAACAATCAGGCAAGAAATACTTGCATAAAGAAGGTCAATAGATATTCCGTCAAACTTGAACTTCATAACTGGGACATGAGCATCTGGAACGGGTTGTAGCTCAGTAACTTCATCCACGTTAGCTAGGATATCATGCAGTGTATAGAAAAAATCCTCCTGTTGAAGCAATATGAAAGATCAGATGTGAAAATAGAGAATGATTTTGATAAAGCACACATCAGAAAGAAAAAAATTGGGGGCTCTTAATCTACCTCCCGGTTTACATAGGAAGGCCCAATACACAGTGTATCTAGGTCAGCTCCAGGACCATGAACCTGCATCATTAAAAGAATCAAAGAATACGGGCATAAGTGATCCATAACAAAACAACAGATGTGGTAAATGCATGTGAAGCTTTACTGAAGACCATAGTTTTAAAACCCAGACTGAACCGGTTAGACCAAGAACCAGACTGAATAGACCAGAAACCAGACCACTGATATATAAACCTGGTATATCTTTAAACCCGGTAGTATCAGTGGATCCGGTATATCTTTAAACCATTCAAAGTCTGATTAATCTGGTCAAATCCATATAAACCTGGTCAACGAGATGCTTTTATTTGAAAACAAAATCGCTGAAAATGCCCAGCACTGAATCGAACGTGTGCCATTCTTGTTTAGCACTATATCTTAGCCGCTGAGACAAGAACTTAATGATACGCATTAGTTGAAATTTCTAATACAGATTTGTAACCTTTTATTAAGGCTATCACAATATATATATATATATACACTTTTTAAACATGAAAAATAATTGACTCGTGTAATACATTTATGTATATAATATTTTTGTCTCGTGTGTTTTAAATATGTAAAATAGTTTAATATTCTTGTGTTTTCATTCCATGTGTTTTATCTTTCTCTAACTATTCTACATCTTAAATTGTAAAAAAAATTCTAAAAATAAGTAAAAATATGTATCTTTGATGAAACTTGACAGAAAACTAAAAATTTATTAACATCAGATTTTCAATATTATACAACTCCTTCCAAACAAGATTGTCAAAATCTAAACAAAAAGTAACAAGATCAGTTGAGTTTTAATTCACCGTAAATAAATCATGAATCAAAACATGAAGAAGCTGGGGGAAAGCAAACTCACGCCAAGACGATAAGAACCAAAAGTGACTATGGCAGCATTTGCATCTTCCACCATTTGATCAGTGTATCCCTTCAGGCGAGTAAGCTGCTTCACCCAACTTTTAACTATCTGAAATACAGAAGAAAATATATTTAACCAAATTCAATCATACATATAAGTTAAAACTCTACATTCCCACTAATAATAAAAAATGACAATGAAGAAAAATGATGGGTTCAATAAATAATAATACAAGACTTTATAATCATCATAACAGATATAGATTACCACCAGCAGGAGGAAGAAAAAAAAATAACTTAGGTAATAACTGATGACAAGAAAATATGTAAGTTTGTAATCACATTAATATGATCATCACCAACATGAATCAACAATTAAATTATGTTCCCTGTGCCAACAAATACAAACATCCATGCTTAACAATTCAAATATGGGGTTTCATATTTTCCCCTACAGTAATAATATATGTGTAGCACCACACTCCTGATTGAAGGTGTGTCACGGTGTTCGACACAACACAGACCAGTTATGAAATTCAATTAATTCATTTTCTTAAATTATAATCAGGTTAGTGTCATATATCCATGTCATTATCCATGCTTCATAGCCTAATATACAATGATCATTAATATAAGAATATTAACAAAATTGCTATGGTCCAATAACATTGATCCAGCAATGCAAAAATCATCACATAACATATATCACACAATTGTCAAAAGAAAATTCAATCTATGTAAATATACACCTGTTCAAGTCGTTGAAGGACCTCTTCTCTCTTGGAAGCCTCCTCCTTGCTCTCATATAAACCTGAATCAGCTAGAAACTAGCAAAACCAACAAACAATTTATGACACAAATTAATCAACAACAAAAATAGAGGGCAATTGATAGAGAAAACAATGAAGAATCTATCTGTCTATCAAACCTTCTCTAACTGTTGAGTCTTTTTCAAATCAAGCACTGTTGGACCAGCCATTGAAATAGGCTTCGTAACACCGTATTGTTTTGGCGGTGCCTGAGTAGAAGGCTTCGACGATGCTCCTAACCCTTCAGAACTCCCCATGATCTCAAATTCTCAAAACAACAAGAACAAAAAAAAATTCCAATTTTTTTATATCGTTTTTTTTCTCAAGAGAGAATAATAACTTCTAATTAACCGAAGCCCGGAAATCAAAAACCAACAAAAGAGACAAAACGAGTGACGAATCGAAAATTGGAGGAAAAATGATAGCGAAAAGAAATCGCATTTAACGAAAAAAACGAAACCCTAAAAACGATGAAACGAAAAATTGAAAAGGAAAAAAAATGAAATGAAACCCTAGATCCCTGAAATAGGGATGAAAAGGGTTGGATCTGAAAGCGATGAAGGGAAGAAGGAAAGAAAAGGAAGGTTTCACCGAAAGAGAGGGTTGACGGTGCAGGGAACACAGCACGCGAAAACAAAAATAAAACAAAATAGGGAGAGAGAAAGACAGATAGAAATAGTGAGAGAGAGAATGAGAGAACGCGCTCATGAACGTAAAGTAGTCGGTTTTATTTTTTTAGTATTTATTTATAGGGTTTAATTTAATGGATTAATATACAATTACCGGGCTTACTGACCAACTAAAAGACTGAGTTAGTTAAAAAAAAATTATAATGTTCTATTATTTTTAACACATTTGTTGAGATATTTTAGAGTAGGTTTGTTATAGTTTTTTAATGTGATCTTTGAAAAAATTATCTTATCTTATCTTTAACATATTTGTTCATATACGTTATATTTTTAAAAAAAAATATTCACTTTTTTAAAAAATAATAATAATTTTTCAAAATTTACGTTGATTTTTTATAGATAAGATTATATTAGTAGTTTATATAATCTATATACAACTTAAACTGTAAAATTATATTAGTAATTTATATAAAAATTAATTTTTACTCAAATAAATAAACAAATAAAAATTATAATTATATATATATATGCGAACACACTTATATGTAAATTATAATGTCATATATGAATTTAGTATTTAATGAACTAATAAATAAGATAATTCATAATTCTATTATATTTTATCTCTATCGTTGAAATTTCTATCTTGAATACTAGTTTAATTATAAATCAATAAAAATATTAACCTATTCAATGTATGATTATAATTTAAATATTATATTTTAGTTGAATCACGAAAATAATCACTCTATTTTAACTGAAATGTTATTTTTGTAAATTTATTTAAACCACAATATATTTTAATATCTTATGGTGTAACAATTATATATGCGATTTATGATGACATGCGGAGAAAATTTTCTTAATTAAGCTATAATAAGAGATTAAAATTGCCTTTAAACATTTATTCAACTATCCTTGTAAATATAATTGAAAATATAAAATTAAAATAAAATAAAATATAAATATACAAAAAATAAAATAAAAAATATAAACATAATCAATATAATTTTACTGGCAAAATAAAAGACTACTTAGTTAGTTAGTTACTTGTACATTTTCACTGTTAGATCTTATTGTCGTTTTTTTATTCAACATTATTGAGATATTTTAGGATAGGTTACATGGCTAACTCAACGTGTTAACACGTCTAAAGGAAACTATTAGTAAGGGTTTTTACAAAAGTTATTTTCAAATTTATCATTTTTATATTTTTTCAAAAACTGAACTAAGATTTGAAGTGTTCTTTCAATAAAATTTATGTAAAATTTATTATCTTTTAGTTGAATAAGATAATAGTATATATATATATATATATATATATATATATATAT
>JBBPBS010001102.1:2924191-2935341 GCA_037974835.1 Cicer judaicum
TTTTTAGATTGTTATTGCGAGCATTTATTTTGTTTCTCAATTCAAATTAAATTATAATGAGATTTCTTTAAAAAAAAATATATAAGTTACGATATATTAATTGTGTAGGCGCTAAATTTTGAAATTAACTATATTTTTATTTAAAATTTTATATTTTGAAGTTTAAAATAATTTTATATGTAAGTGAAATAAAAAGAAAAAAATTAAATACTTGAATCAATCTCGTATTCAATATTATCGATTAATCCGTGATTACTATGAAGATGACATTTATATCAAGACATTTATATCAACTATTCAAATTAATTGTGTGAGACTCTATATTTTTCTAATTAAACATCACATTAATTATTTTCTATCATATGTTTTTAAAAGATACCTCTCAAGTGAAAGTAACTAATGTGTCTAATAAGCTATGTGAGTAACATAATAGACCTATGTAGTGCAAATTCAATAGCTAAAATAGAATTCGATATAATAATAATAATAATAATAATAATAATAATAATAATTTTAAACCCTAAAAATGAAACTATTATTATCAGATAACTCAAGTATCCAAACTCTATTAGTGTTGCCTAAAACCCTAATATTGATATTTGTGTACTGACAATGGAACTTACATCTACATTTGCTCTCATGGTATAATCAATACGAGAAATCTAAATTACCTCTTATAAACTTCAATTTAATGTGATTTTTAGATATTTCTATGGACAATTTTTTGAGTAATCATGGATTAATATATAAATTTCAAATGTAATTTACTCTTATTGTTCAAAAAATGTGAAAAGAATACAAGTACTAATATATAATGCTATATTTAAAAATGTTTACAACACCACTTTTGTTGAAACCATACCACCATGTATTCCTCCAAAATGTTTTTTATATTTTCCAATTTATTTTAATTAATATTGTTTTAAAGATAAATGAAGTACAACCACGTTGTGTTCGTGTGTGTTTGTGGGACAATGTCTTCTACACAATATAGTCGTGCTCTATTATATTTCATACATTGTAGGTTAAATTACATTCGTGGTTCTTTATCTTTTTTTTTTTCTCTGAGTTGATCATTTATTTTAATTTTAAGTCACAATTTAATATTTTATGTTTTAAAATGTCAACAATATTGTCATTTTTTTTTACAAAAATTCAAAAAAATCATCAAATTTTTTAAACAAAACTCATAAAATTAATTATCAAATTCATAACTTAAATCTTGAAATAAACTCATATTTTCATTCTTTATTTGATGTTGTTGGAGATGAAAATATGAGTGTATTTGAATATTTGAGTTATGAATTTGATAAAATTTGCATTAGATTGAAGATGATTATCAATTTTATGGGTTTTGGTTGAAAAATTTGATGATTTTTTTTTTTAATTTTTGTATAAAAAAGGATAACATTGTTGAAATTTTAAAACATAAAATATCAAATTGTCACTTAAAACTAAAATAAATGATCAACTCGAAAAAAAAGAAGATAAAAGACTAAAACGTTACCTGAAATTAAGTTAAGGAATTAATGTAATTTAGCCTACATTATATTATAACAATATATAGATATGATTGATTGTGTTGTTAGAGAAAAATTTACGGTATTTCTTACACAAACGTAGCAAATTGTTTGCCGAAGATAAAAAGGGATAGAGAGATTAAAAGAGGGAACCAGCACCTCAATATTTGAAAGATTTTAAGATCGTTGGATTTAAAGTAAGTTGTTACAAATTTTGAATAAAAATCCTTCATTTTTTAGGGTTTTTATTTTTCTCATTTAAATTGAATAACACTATTATAATTAAAATTAATTTTAGAAGTATTTAAAAAGTTATATAACAAACGACTATGTTATTTATTTTTCAAATACGTTTTTATACGAAGGAGGTCCATATTCAATATTTTCAATTTAAAAAAATATATTTTGGTAAGTTTTTTTGGAGAGATAAACTTCACATTCTCTTAAATTTTTCTTTTTTTTTTCACCTATTACTAAAAAATTGATGTTTGTTTGTTGTTATTTTTCACCCGAAATCATCCATGTATATCTTCTTCTTTGTTATCAATTTAAATAAGTAGGTTTCACATAAAACCAAACTTTGTTTTTGTGTTTTTTTTCGAGATTTCGTTGTTTCAGCGTGACATTATTTAATTCCTTCTTTTGGTCGATGTTTATTTAATTCAAATTGTTATATCAACTTCGATCATCAATCAATGATTATGTCGTAAATATTGCAAATCCATAAACATACGTACTTGAGGCACTTTGATTATATCATATTGATAAGTAAAATTTTATTTTATGATATCAATTACAATAACGTTAATTTGTTTGTAAATCCTTTATTTTTATTCTCATCAATATTGAATCTATGTTTGTATATATTATAATAATTTGATTGAATATATATTGTTTTTTTTAATAAACAAATATTTTTTTCTTTTTAATATCCTACCTCTAGACGTGGCATGGATCCTAATATTTCCAATACCAACCAGCCATATTTATTTGACCAACTTCAATGTCAAATAAATTGTTTATCGAGTAGTGTTGTTTCCTATAATATATGAGTAGTGTTGTTTTTTACGAGATATTTACTAAAAAAAAGAGAAGAATGTATAAAAATTGTGTTTGATGAATGAGAAAATTGTTGATCATACATAGGGAGAGTCAGTGATAATAGGTTGTGAGTGTTGCGTGTCGATACATATCATTTATCTCTTGTTTTTGCAAAGATATATTAGAAAAATCAACAAATTTTTTCAAGAGAATATAATGTAATTTGACAATTGAGGTGAGAGAGTTATAAAGTATAGTGATAAATAGGTTTACTGTATTACCTCCACCCATAACGTTAACACTTATGTTTACTTACAAATTAAATTTTATAGATGAATTAATAATTATATATATTGCATTATTCTTAACTATTAATTATATGAACATACATAGTTTGATGGTTAAGATTAAGATTATTTTGTTATTTTATAATTGTCTTCTAAAATATTTATGTGTATCGTTAATATATTTTTAAATTTATTAATCATTAATATTTATCTATGAAAGAAAAATATTTCAACTTTGTATTTTTATAGTATTTGAATGAATATTATTTTTATAGTAAAATAAATATAGAAATGCGTAAAAAAAAAAGTTGTGTATAAATTGCTTATTTGTTTTCCACTGACAAGTAACAACTACAAAATATTTGAGGTTTTTACCATGCACTCCGACACTTTAATCTTGTGTCTTCCATATTACATGAAATTATATTTTTGTCCTTTTTTAGTATTTGTAAAACCCTAAAAAAATTTAACACTCATTTTTTTACCATCTTTTTAAAAACTTTACAAAATTCTTTCTTATAGTTGAAAGTATTAAAATACTCGAAATAGAAAAGCAAGTATCATTAGAAAATTTGAAATGTTCGAAATGAAGTTTTTTTTATAAATTGTTGAAAATTTCGAAATAATTTTTTTCAGATTGTTCAAACTTTTGAAGTTATGAAACTTCAAAATGAAGTTTTTCATAAATTGTTGAAACTTTCAAACTTTTGAAATTTTCGAAATAAAAATTTTCAGATTTTTCAAACTTTCAAGGATTTCAAAATTTTTAAAATGGAACCTTTTCATAAATTTTGGAACTTTTTGAAATTTTCGAAATAAAATTTTTCCACATATTATTGAAACTTTCGAAATAAAAACTTCCAGATTTTTCAAACTTTCGAGGATTTCAAAATTTATAAAATGGAACCTTTGCATAAATTTTGGAACTTTTAAAATTGTTAGAATCTTTAAAAATTAATAATATACTAAAGATTTGACCTAAATTTAATTATTGATACAAACGCTTCATTTATATAAACTTTATATTTTTTTAATTAACAAATTTTCCATTTTTTAATTTTGAAAGTTTCGAAGATTTACTGTAACATTGTTAAAGTTTCTAAATAAGAAAAACTAATTTCTGTAAAGTTTCGAAAAGGAATGTGAAAAAATGAGTGATAAACATTTTTGAAGATTTTATAAATTACAAAAAAAAAAACAAAAAAAAATGTAATTTCAAGTAGAAGGTTAAGGTGTAGGGTACACAGCAGAAACCTCAAAATATTTATTTATGTTATTGGACTTCAAAGTGGGCTTCTATACCTTGGCCCAAACTTAAAAATGTGATGAACTTAGTCCCTCTTCTTCTGTGTCATTTGTTACATCGAACTTCAAATTGAATAACATTTATTATTCGGACTGTCTGCCAAAATATTCGGCGAAAATGTTTCTTTTGTAAGAGTCATTTTTTGTCATGTTATAATCAAACTTATTTAATGGGTCCATAACGTCTTACACCAGCGTTTTATTTTGTCTTTTAATTCTATTTAAGATTATCTTACCTACTTGTTTTTCCATATCAATGCTAGCTATCTATGAAAGTAACCAATACCCTTCGTAATCCATTTTCCATTTAAATATCTTCTTAGTTATTTTATAAATTTTTTAAATTTTAATTTTAATTCATATAAAAATATATATAGTTTTTTGTCTTTACAAAAATACAAAATAACCAGTTTTAGTCTATACTAAATCAAAATAACCTTTTATGTTTTTATGCTTATATTTATTAGTTTATTTGAAACACGTAAATATAGTTTTATGTTTAACTATTTTAATAGTATATATTTAGTTACCTCAAATAAGTTTATCAGTAAAATATTAAGAGTAATAATAAAGTCAAAAAAATTTATGTTAGCTATTTCAATAGTATATATTTAGTTGACACTTTTAATGTATGTACAATTTTATATAAAATATTTTTAACGATAATAAATGTCAATAAATAACTAATAAATAAAAATTGATGATATATTATAGAAGAAAAACATTGATGATAACTTATATATAAATAGTTTACATTAAAAAATTTATTAATAATTATTATAGATTCAACAATTAAAATTTTTGCCTCACAAAGTTTTGCTAAATTCTGTTTTTCTAAATAGTCACTGTTGACTTTCGTTTTATTTATTATAATTTTAATTTTTAAAAAGTAAAAACTTATGAATTTTTTAATTCACTGATAAAATTTAATATATTAATTTTAAAAATATATACTATTTTTTATTTATATATTAGGCCCCTCACATATATTCGCTAGCTTCACCACGAAAACACTTTTTTTAGAAAAAGTAGTTAAATAAACTATAACTAAATCTTGAGAATTGGCGAGCATGCCCACGTATAAGTCAAAATTAATCTAACATTTAAATTATTTAAAAAATAATTAAATATAAAAAAGTAATATATTTTTAAATAATTTGTTGATATTATATACAACATAATTCTATCAAAAAAATTAAGCTTTCAATAGTTTAAAAACTACTATTTATTGTTAAAATCGTCACCCAAAGTGTATCAAACCTTCTAATATATTATTAGTGACTTAAAACAAACTTTTTTTTTAATCAATACAATGTAACACAAATAGTTGATATATGATTCCTTAAGTATTTATTCGATCTTCGATCAATACTGCTAAAAAAATGTATATTAACAGGAATCAAATATTTAAATAGACTTCAATCGAGTTGATAGATTAATATCTGCAGTTACTTAATTTATCAAAAACCAATATTTGTTTATGATCTCAAATATAAAACAGAGAAGAAAAAACCCAGAAAATGAGACATGATTCAAAATTTGAATCACAATTCACAAGCCAATAATAATAATAATAAAATATAAAAATCCTATATTAAGATATATCAGCAAACAATATGGCAAAATCACATGGTAGTATTAATGATTCTGAGGCAAGAAAACCAAATTTGGAGTATCCCAAAAGAGTACTACAAGTGAACCTCATTATAGAATTTAATGCTTTCAGTTGTGCCAAATCCCATTGACTGCTCCTTTTATATTTCTCAACTTACCCTATTTTTCAAAAAGCCACTTTTCACAAACCCACTGTTTCAGGTTTTCTATCAACAAAAATATAAAAAAGTAAGCATTTTGGAATCAAATCATCATAGTCAGAGAGAAAGTTTTTTTTTTTTTTTCATTTATTCTGAAATCATCACTGTTGAAAGATCTTTTTTTTTTCCTTCATAATCAAACACCCATTTTTGGATTATTAGTGGGGACAGAAAAGATGATATAAAGTAACCATTTTTGAGTTGGTATAAGGCTTTTAATGTATATATAGTATAGTACAATACTATAGTGTTAATTATTTATTTATTTATTTTTGTTGTAAATAAATAAAGGAGGAAACTTTTTTGATTATGTGAAGTGTGAAGAGAAAAAACTGAAATGGGTTTTTGAAACACTACTCAATGAGTTATTTGAACAAACTCATCACGGGTTGTTTTTTTCTCAGTGGGTATCTTTCATATGTAAAAGTAGTACACATTGCTCCAGAAAGTGTTGCAATTGTTTTAGGATAATAATAATAATAATACAAGAGAGTGAATTGGAAGCATTTGTCTCTGCTTTTTGTAGTTTTGGAGAGATTGTTATTGGGTCAGTGGAGAATGAATTCGGCGCTCTTTCTCTTTTTTGAATTTATTTAAGATTCATTATACAAAAAATAACCTGTTTTTGAGGTCTTGATGTTGATTTTTCATTTTTAGCTTATGATTTATTGTTATTATAACTTTTTTTCATAGGATTTTACCTTTATGTTTTGTCTCTAATTCTTGTCTTTTTATTATGGGGTGTTTAAGATTTTGAAGTTTTTTTCCAAGTATTTTCAAAGGGTTTATTTATTTATTTTTTGAGTTTCTCTCTGCTAACTTTCTGTGACATCTTTTTGTCTTATAATGCAGTTTTTCACGAGGTATTGTCAGAAGTTTTTATATATTTTTCAAAAAAAGTTCCCATCTTTATCCAAATTTCACCACCGTTTCTTTATTAATAATTCTCTGCTAGTGATTATGCTATAGATTCTTTTACATGTTCTCTCTCTTTTTTTGAAATTTTACCACAATTCCCTCGTATTGCGTTTATACAACATTTGGTTTCACTTGTTTGTTACACTTGTTCACACTCTCTTTCATTCTAACACACACATTTTTAGTTATTTGACATTGTTTTTTCTCATTCACTCACACTTCAGATTTTGACTCAAAAAAGAAGTACTTATGGGAAAAGCTAGCAGGTGGTTGAAGAGTTTGTTAGGGAAGAAGAAGGAGAAGGACCACAATGACAATTCAGGTTCATTGACACCTGACAAGAAGGAGAAAAAAAGGTGGAGTTTTGCTAAGCAAGGGAAGGAAGTGATGGTGGTTGAATCACCTAATATTACTCCAACTTCAACTCATGATAGTTCTTGGCTTAGATCTTATGTTTCTGATTCGGAGAATCAACAAAACAAACATGCAATTGCTGTTGCAGCTGCCACAGCCGCCGCAGCAGATGCTGCCGTGGCGGCTGCACAGGCAGCTGTTGCAGTTGTGAGACTCACAAGTCAAGGTAGAGGTACATTGTTCAGTGGAAGTAGGGAGAAATGGGCTGCTGTAAAGATCCAAACTTTCTTTAGAGGCTATTTGGTATGTTTGTTCATGTTGACTTTTTTGTTTTTGTTATGGTTCAAATTTGATGTTGGTGTTTATTTTTCTCATTTGGGTGTGTGAGTTTTTCTCAGTTTTTGCAAATAGTATTAATTTGATAAAAATTGCATTTTTTTTATGGTTCTGTCTTGGGACAAAGATATTTTGGTTTGGTATGAGTTTAAGTGCTTTGCTTGATTCCTACTCCTTTGTCTGCTCTCAAAAGGTGAGAAAGTGTTTTTTTTTTTTTTTTTTTTAGATTCTTAATGAAACAGTGTCCCTCTATTCTGTTTTGGAGCCTTGAAACAAGTGGCATATACTTTCCCTTTTTTCAACACAATCTCTTTGACTTGTCTTGTTTTTTCAAATCCTCATTTTCTGTTAAAGCTATTGGATTATATTCTCTTTGAACCATCTACTAGAATTTTTAACATAGTTTCAATTTTACAATCATGAGTAAGTCTTAATTTCTTGTTTTGTTATGCTGTGATTTGTTCTGGTTTAGGCTTTATGTTCTTGTTTTTGTTGTGCTTTTGGCATTTGATTCAAACTTTGTTGTTGTTTGATTAATTTTCAGGCAAGGAAGGCTCTTAGAGCATTGAAAGGATTGGTTAAGATACAAGCTCTTGTTAGAGGCTATCTAGTTAGAAAAAGAGCTGCTGCAACTCTTCACAGTATGCAAGCTCTAATAAGAGCTCAAACTTCTGTTAGAACACAACGAGCTCGTCGATCTATGAGCAAAGAAAACAGATTTCTACCAGAAGTTCTTGCAAGAAAATCTTTGGTAAAAAAAACTTCTTTTCTTCTTCTTCATTAATTTACTCTGTGAATGTAAATTAGTTTTACCATTTACATACATACTATAAAAACTCATCACATTTTAAAAATAAATACTAGATTTTTATTGTGTTTAATTTGTTTGATTGTGTTTTCATTTTTATTGTTTAGGAACGATTTGATGAAACAAGGAGTGAGTTCCACAGCAAAAGGGTACCTACATTATATGAAACATCAATGAATGGATTTGATGATCAAAGTCCAAAGATTGTTGAAATTGATACATACAAAACCAGATCAAAATCAAGGCGATTTACATCAACAATGTCTGAATGTGGAGAGGACTTACCACATTGTCATGGAATCTCATCTCCTCTTCCTTGTTCGATCCCCGGTCGAGTCTCCGATCAATGCAGACATGTTCAACAAGACTTTGATTGGTATTTCAATGTTGAAGAATGTAGGTTCCCTACAACAGCACATAACACACCACGTTTCAACAATTCTTCTATGCGTCCAAACAACAATGGTTTAGGTACACCATCTAAGAGTGTTTGTGGTGACACTTTCTTTAGATCTTATTACTCAAATTTCCCTAATTATATGGCTAATACTCAATCATTTAAGGCAAAGTTAAGGTCACATAGTGCTCCTAAACAAAGACCTGAACCTAAGAAAAGGCTTTCACTAAATGAAATGATGGCTGCAAGAAACAGCATAAGTGGTGTTAGAATGCAAAGACCATCCAATTTACAGACACAACAAGAATCTTGGAATTTTTGATATTATCAATGCTTGTTTGGTTTCGCAATAAAATTGACAAAACCACATTGAACCATTGTGATTTTGTCAACCTACAATGAAACCAAACATGCACTTAGATTCTTGCTTCTATATTTTCACGGTGGAAACAGATTGAAAAGTGGAAATTTGAAGCAAACGTGCATCCAAACAAACACTAAATGGTGTTAATTAGTTAGTGCTTTTTTATTTGGTTTTTCATTTGTGTTTGTGTACATTCTTTTAAAGGGTTATTTTTTTCTTTCTTTTAATCATTTTCTTTTTTCATGTTACCAAGTGATTTATATCTAGTAAAGAATTTGGCTTTTTTTTTTGTTTCTAAGAATATACCATTGTACTCACTACTCATAGTGCTTGTTGTCTTTTTTCTTTAGAATGTAGTAAAAACCAATGAACAAAAATTTGAAATGATCGTATCTCTCTAGGACATCAATTTGCTGACATAGGAATAGTTTCAAATTACTTCTAAACAGTTGAAATCTCTGCCACTCAACAGTTTGCTATTCAATCATAGTTTTTTTTTTTTTGTTGGTCTTTGATTATATTGTTGCCAAAAATTAATGTTTTTGATTAAAAGTTGAATATAAAATGAAATATTATTGCATATATTTAATGTAAAGACAAGTAAAAGAAAAATTTGAGACTGAAAATCATATTTGCATGGAAACGTTCAAAATTTTAACTTTTAAGTAAGAATGTATTGTTTAAAGAAAGTTACATGTTTAAAACTTATTTAAAATTCTATCAAAGAATTAAGATATTTTTCAAGATCCAAACGATGTTTTAGTTCAATAAAAGTAAAAATAAATAAGTCTTTTAAAACCAGAATAAAGTAAATTATTAAATTCATATTTTTTTAGGGATGTTGTCATTTATTATCAGAATTTTAAATATAAGACAAATTATTGTCAAAAGAAAATTTGTTAGACTCTAATAAAAATTGATTTTAAAATTTGTTTATATTAATTTTTGTCAAAAGAAAAAAAAAAGACAAAAGTAATTATATAAAAAAATACTCACACAATTAAAACTTAAAAAGTGTGATCTGTAATTTTTTTTTTTTCATTTTCCCTTTGATCACACACTAACAATGAAACTTCCTTTAAGCAAGTTAATCTACCATGTTGAGGAACTAAGAAGTTGGATTCAAACATATAGTAAAAATCAATTTTATATTTTTAGAATTACCTTGACTTCATTAAATAACAAGGTAAGCGAATAAAATGAAATAAAGCATATGATTTGTTTGGCAATAATAAACTTTGCCAGCTACTTGTGTGAAGGCTTGAAAATAACTAGTACTAGGCTACTACTAGCTACTAGCTAGTGATCTTCAAAGTTGGAAAAATCTCTGAAAATTGTGTGAAACGTCACAGCATCAAGTGGCATTGACAGTGACTATGTTCCTTTCCTTTGTCTTTTTTCATCTTAGTAAGCAGTTTTTATCGGTACCAAATATTCTTTTGAATATACTTCATCCATTCTATTTATAAATAAAATGTACATTAAAATTGATCTATGTAATTTATTTTAAATTAAATATATTTATTTTTTATTAATTGATTTTTATTTATAAATAAAAATAAAAGAATTACTAGTAAGATAAACTAATTGTTTCTAAAATTATGTAAAAAAAATTCTATTAAAAAAATTATTTGTGAACATTTAAATACTTTAATTATACTGTAACAGATAAAAAAAAATAATATGATAGATATAATATATTAATGATATGATGAATAAAAATAAAGTTAATAATAAATTTTAAATAAATATTAAAAAATACAAAACAACCAAATATCATGTTTTTCATTTTGAGACTCTTTTATATATTTTTGGACAAATTTTAAGACTCTTTTACAAAACTATTCTCCTCCAGTTCTGTTTATAAATAAAAATCGTCATATTCTTTTTGAATTTAAATACAAATAAAAGATGCTAAATTTAACTTAACTCTATTAAATATCAATGTTTCAAAAATACCTCTTTTTTTTTTATTAATTCTATTATTTTTAAGATTTGTGCATACT
>JBBPBS010001102.1:2935496-2968051 GCA_037974835.1 Cicer judaicum
AAAAAAAAAAAAATTAAACAATTTAAGAATTTTTTTTACATTAATATAGAAAAAGAGAGATATCTTCAATTTAAAATGATATGGTAGATTTAAAGTTTTTTACACTTCTAATATATCAAATATCACTGGAGTTACTATTTAATAAATACTCATCTGACCAAATTTCATAACTACTGTACTACATTAAAATATATATAAACTAATAATTTTAATTGAAATGAATTGTAGATTTGTTATTCTAGGTCTCACAATATATCTAAAACAGTTCAAAGGTGTATTACATTCTTTTTAAAAATACCATAGTCACTTATTCGTTTCAATAAAACCACTATTTTATTAAAGATAGTTAACGTTTTGGATTTTATTAAAACCCATATTTGGGATACTCTTTATAATGTTTTGTGTATCGACAAATATTTACTATGCAATAATTTTTTAATTTGTAAATATATTCTAACAATTTTGACATATCATGTTCAATGTGTATTTGGTATTATGACGATAAAAATTAATTTGAAATGAATGAATGAATTTTATAAAATTGAATTAAATTAAAAATATGTTGAATGTAAAATAATTTATATTTAAATATAACTATTTAAAAATAAATTAAATAACAAATTTATGCTAAAAATTAATTATAAAAATTAAAATTCCAAATTCTAATTTTAAAAATAAAATTAATTCTATTCAAACACATCTAAACATATTAAATCAATTTCCAAACTTCTAAAAATGACACCAATTATATACACTTGTTTCATTGATAGTAGTTTTCACCTTTAAAACCCTTCCATGTTGCCTAATCAATAATCATATACTAGTATAACACATATGATTATATTTCGTTTTTAGTAGACATACATTTTTTGTAAACTCAAATATAATCATATCGACACTTTGAAAACATAAATAATTGCTATTTACGCAAAGCCCACATAATAATTGCTACAAGAAACAAAACCCAAATGAAGATTGCTTTAATGGATGTCATGAGCACATATGTTTTTAGCAATAAGAAATAAAAATGATTAGCTATCCTAAAAAATGAGTAGTTAACTCAAATTTATATCAAGATTCAAATTTCAACATCTTTTGAAAAAATTAAGGAAAAAATAATAAACAATAAAAATAAGATAAAATAATAATAATTTGGATCACACGCGTTGAGAAAGTGCGTGGGAGTGAAGGAGTCCAATCCGAAGGCAGTGTTTGAATCTCAAATTTCATATCAACAATGATTAAGGTTTCATTTCACTGTTGGGTTTTGGGAACATTATTTTTGTTGAATTTCGAGACACCCTTTCTTTTATTATGCATCAGAACCTAATATGATGGCTCAACTGAAAAAACATTATTAAGGGGTAATAATAATATATGCAATGACAGAATAATGTTGCCCTCATCCATACATCATCGTAACCATTTTCGTGCAGTGTGTCGATATGGTCCTCTCTTCCCTCTTTTTGATATCCCATTATGATAAATTATAATAACAAAACTAATTCAAAATACAAATACCAACAAATGCTCATCGAATTAAATATGCACATATTTTATTCAAAATTTGTTAAATAAGTTATTTTAATTATTTCATAATTTAAAATTTATTATTTTTTAATATAAAATATTTATTTTTGTATTTTATAACAAATATCTTTAGAACACTTTAAATGTAATTAACTAGAATTTTATACCTCAAAATTTTAAGTTAAAAAGATACTTAAAATTAATCAATTTAGTTGTAAATACTCAATCCATTTCACAGTTAATGTAATTTTAATAAAAAGATTGTATTAAAATGAGTGCAATTTTCAATTTAACTTTTATTATTTTATTTCAGTTGGACCATTCAATTATTATTGTGAATATTAATTTCAAAGCATTAATTATATTTTACATTAATGATAGTAGTGAAAAATACATCTATAGTAAATAACGGTAATTTGACAAAAGATAATTATTCTCTTCAATCTATTTATTATACTTTTTGATATGTGTGACAAATATTTAAAATACATTTATTTTAAAACAGATGTATTATATAATATGATATATTAGTTATGAGTGTTGACTTGACTTAATTGATCAAGATAAGAGGTATTAATTAATCTCAACTCAAATTCTAACTTGAATGCAACAAAATTTAATTCCTTGTTATTTTGTTATTATAAGTCTTGTGTTAATTATGTTATTTAAAAAAACATCAATATAGCATTTAATTTAGATATGTAAATATGTTGGGTTGGCCCTAGAGCAATGGTCGGAAAGACTTAATATTTTAAAAATTCGTAATAGGTGGATGCTAAGGTGTATTCTATATTTTTATAAGTGGTTTATGATAAAATAATGTCTAAAAGTTATTTTAAATTTTAACGATGATGGATGATACTATTTATAAATATTAACTAATATTTTATTTATTTATTTTATTTTTACGATTAAAATATATCTCGATCGATTTCTATTTGATAATAATAAAAGAAATAAAACTCGTCACTCAAAATTAAATTCGTCGAATCAATATTAATAAGATTGTTAGACCGACAATAAAAATAAATTAATAACTCGTACTTTCGAAAATATCATATCAATTATCATTAGAATTTGGTTGACATTTGAATACTTATCCTCAAGTGACCACATATATTAACGTAACCCACTTTAAAATTTACCTTACTAATATTGACTATTATAAATTTTGTTTTTTTGTTTTTTATCTCAAAACACATTCATATTTACTATTCTATACTATTTATGTCTCTAATTATAAATATTTTTTTAATTTTTTTCCTAATTAAATATAAGCCTCATTTAAAACGACTAAATATATTTATTATTTTTTTAAATATATTTATAATTAATAGTACTAAATATCGTAGAAAATGAATATATATATATATATAAAAAGATAGTTTATGAAAATTTATAAACTAAAAATAAACAAATTAACCATTTTATTTATTTTATTTATTTTTCTTAATATTTGTAAAAATTGAAAAACAAACTTAAAATAGAGATATAATAGCAGTAATATTGTTTTTTGTGCCTATATATATATATTTGTAAATTATTATTTTATGTTTATATATATATATAATATTAATATTATATTATACTTGTTTATGATAAAGGAGCATTTCCATAATTAGAGGGAAGATACAAGTTTAAAAAATAAAAATATTTTATTTTTTAAATTTTACTCACAATCTTAATTAAAACGATACCAACATAATATGTATAATCATTAGCGGATCTTATACAAAATATTTGGGGGAGCCGACTAATATTAACTTAAATATTATCATTCAAATTTAAATATTATAATTGAAATTTTTAAAAGTCATATAATTTTTTTTAGAGTATCACACAATTCATACATAATAGACAAGTTGAAAAAAAATTAGAATTTCAATTTTCACAAGTCACATAACAAGTAACACAATTTTCACAAATCACACAATTTACAAGTCACATAATTTTCACAAGTCACACAATTTTCACAAATCACACAATTCACACAATTCAATCAAATAAAATATATCTATTTTATAATTTTTATCTTTGTCAAAAAATTTCTTCTTAAAAAAATACATCAATTTTTTTATGTTTAAATATCGTGTTACTCCTAAAAAATATACATATTAATTAAAATAATTCACAATAAATACACATATTAATTAAAACAATTTACTAGAGGTTCAATTAGATAGATGTTATTGTATTAATTTTATTATATTTTAGTAATATAAATTATAAGAGAGTACAAAACAAATATAAGAGAGGTATATATAAGTAGAAAATAGAGCGGCAAAAATTACTTAAAGTTTAATGATATTTTTGTAGAGTATCACACAATTCATACATAACAGACAAGTTGAAAAAAAATTAGAATTTCAATTTTCACAAGTAATATAACAACTAACACAATTTTCACAAATCACACAATTCAATCAAATAAAATATATTTATTTTATAATTTTCATCTTTGTCAAAAAAAATTTACACATAAATATATCTATTTATGTTTAAATATCGTGTCACTCCTAAAAAATATACATATTAATTAAAACAATTTACAATAAATACACATATTAATTAAAACAATTTACTAGAGGTTCAATTAGATAGATGTTATTGTACTAATTTTATTATATTTTAGTAATATAAATTTTAAGAGAGTACAAAACAAATATAAGAGAGACATATATAAGTAGAAAATAGAGAGGCAAAAATTATTTAAATTCAATGATATTTTAATAATTTATCATTATTATTTTGATAATATAGAGTTGGAATGGCTATTGTATATGTCTCAAATAATCATTTTTTTTTTTTTAATATAGGGGTGACATGAAACTTGGCCGCTACTTAAAATAACCAAGATTCAATAGTGCATGGAATATGAACAAATCACATGTAACTCATAAAATACACTAATATAAGTTTGAAAAATTATTATAATAGTGATTATTTTACAATATTCAAATTTTAAACATTATCTAAAATATAAGATATGATATTGACTTCATGATTAAGATAAATGTATTCAAATTTTAAACATTATCTAAAATATAAGATATGATATTGACTTCATGATTAAGATAAATGAATTAAAGTAGAGGAATAAATAAGTCATAAGTTCAATTTATAATATCAATATAATTTTAATAATTATTAACAACACTAATATTATACTAACTTAGTTAATTTCTTTTTTAAATTTTCATACCTATGTGATTGTGGATAGACTTGGGAATTTTGATTTTAACTTTTTTGTTGTTTATTTAATTAATAATTTATATTCCATAATTTGAAGAGACAGAAAGAGACGTTGAGAAGAGGCCAAAGTGGATTAATGTATTAAGTGCTTCCTTAAACAAGCATTATAGTACAATAAGCCTACATCAGCACATAGTTCAAGAAAATGGAGTCTAATTTGTTTGGCGTGTTGTGGCTGCTTCACTACTACTAAACCAATTCTTTATACTCACACACTTATATAAAAGTGTGTGATCTACTTGGATTTAGAGAATATTAAAAAATTCAATTTTTTTTTTCCTTTAATTTTTTCTTAGCCTTCCAATTCTCATGAAAAAGTTATTCTGATAAAATGAAATTTAATTGAAAAATAAATAAAATTTAATTGAAAAATAAATAAAATTTAATAAAAAATTGTTTACGTTAAAAATCAGATAAATAAAAATAGACATTTAAAAATTCAATGATTATTGTATTCTTTAAATACAAAACTAGATTAATTTAAGCCATTACGAATATTTTCTTTTCCATTGAGATCTCAACCGTGTATATTTAATATAGTCAACAAATTCATAATATTAACACATTAACTAAGAATTTGTAGCATCGCTCTTACTCTACCACAATAGTAGAATAGACAATCTTATTTTATAATTATCTTTTGCTCACCAGATATTGTTTTGTTTATATTTGACTCCTATATATTTGTTATTATAAAAATGATATTGAAGCAATAAAATATCTCACAAGGAAGGGGATTAAATTTTGACATTTAAAACATTAAATCAAAAGCTATCTTATGTGTTAACTTGGATAAATTGTTAGTGAAAATTTGAATGACAGAACAATTTTAAGTATAGTTAAAAAACTCAGATAAATATTGTGCTATGATGGGTACTTCAAATTAAAAGATAAGTACTTGTAATAATAAATTAAAAGATAAGTACATGTAACTTTTTCTGATTCACATTTAATCTTGAAATACATTACTTGAGATTTTTCAATATCTTCATGAGTTAATAATATTATCAATTCTTACTGTCTTTTTTAAATCACTATTGGACCTATACAATATATATTGTTAAAGTCTCAAGAGACTTACAAGCTTAATCTTACATACTTTAGACAATACCATTCATCAATATCAAAATAAAAACTTGAGAGCTTTTTACAAATAATGAAATAGTGTATGAGATCTTTATTTAGAAGCAAATAAAAAGTATAATACACCTAAAATAGTGATCCACTAATCTGAATAGAAGAGTTGGAGTGTGTATGATAAAAGAAGAGTTGTTAATGTTTCTTTTTTTAAATTTTTGTTCTTCAAGTGTTGCAATCATCGATATTTATATATGATTTTGTCTTTTTTATGACTTCTAGAAATTAAAACGGTTAGAAACGAGAAACTATGTACCATGTCACCTTGATTTAGATCATTTTAAAATTATAAATCATGAGAATGTTTATTTGATTTTTTTTTTATGATAATAAATATATAAGTTCTTTACTAGAGTTTTTGGTGAATTTTATAATTAAGATACATCTTATTATGATTTAACTATCAATTCTAGTTATATTTTGATTACGTTTTATAATCAATTAAACTTCTATTACTCTAATGATGTATTAAGATTGATCACCATTTGCATTTTAGTAATCATGAATGGCCAAATGAGTAAATAGTTGTAGTAAAGTGATTGATAAGTAAATTCTAAATAAAAATAAAAATTATAGATAATTAAAGTTACAATAAACAATTCAACTATAATTGTTAGTCAAAGTAACAAATACTCTGAATTAATTTGATACTCGCTAATTAGTTGTTGTAGGTATAATATTCATGTGTGTTACTTATGCGATAAAGTACACTTGTTAGCTCAATATTTATTTTAGATTTTATTTACAAACTTTACCTTGAGAAATAAGGGAAAATGTGTATAAAAAAAGGTTTGTTAGTTTGACAGTGGCAATCCTACCTCTCAATGGAATAGAGAAATCAAAGTAACACATTTATGTATAACATCACCAAAATGTTACAACTTTCAATACAAGTACTCTAAATAAAGATGTATGAGATGTTACATTTCACCTAAAATCTCTTTTTTAGTTGTATTTTATTTTTATTGTGATTCAAAATATTTTAAATGTTTTAATTTCACTAAGTTTTTACAATTCAAGTATCCTAAAGATCAATACTTAACAAGATATTACATCTCAATTAACTTTTGCTGGCCATTTTTTAATTACTACATTGACAAAATAAATAAACACATTATAAACTCAGGTATCTGAAATATCAAGAGTTAATAAAATGTTAATGATCAAATACATATTTTCCATTTTATATATATTGACAACAATATTTCAGAGAAGTTTACAGTAAAATTTTGAATGTTTCTAAAACCAAGCAAACACATACCATGAGTTAGTTTGTCAAATTTAATGAGATGCTTAGTCCTGTAAAAAAAATTTGAGACGCATAATGGGCTTGAGCCCAACTAAACATGAGAATAATAAATAAATTTACCTATACCTCTATATTTATATCTTTATTCATGCATTTTTATAAAAATTTAATTTTATTTATTTTTAAAGAAAAAAAATCAAAATTTAAATTTTGTGTTTTAATTTTGTTTTTTTTTTAAAACTCAAGTTAAATTTAAATAAAAAAGTAAAATAAATAATTTGTATACGAGATATAAATATGAATGTAAAATATAGAGTAAATTTTATAAAAAATACCTCAAATGCAAGGCCTAGTTTTGACCCAAAAAAGTCAAGGCCTCGTTTGGGCCCATCCTCTTGTTGAAAAAAAAACCTATTATTTAACAGACAATTATTTTAGAACGGAGGAAATATATTACTTTAATATTTATATATGATTAACTGGTATTTTTTAAATTTATTAAATTATTATATTTATTTTAAATTTGATTATATTGATATTTGTATATTTTATTAAAATATTACATTAAATATGAATGTTTCATCACCAAAATGGATGTTAGTTGAATGTGTCTTTTAACGAGATGTTATAAATTTGATCAGTTTATATTAACAAATTATTTTTTTCAACATGTCAATATTTAATTGTGTTAACTTATGACTTATCCCATCTCAAAATCCAAACGTTATATCATCATATTGTAAACAAAATGACTATTTTGTGATACCTATATTCCTTTGAAATGTTATTATTCTGTATTTTTAAATGACAAAATATAAATAACACATATAACACAAAATGATATGTATTGTTGTGGGTGAATATTAACCTCGAGTGAAGTATGTTTTTTAAATCGTTAACCGTAATGTTTAATGTTATTTGTATTATATATTTTTATTAACTAAAATTGAATTTCTATTATATTATTTTATTTAAATTTTATAATTTACACAAAAATAACTATTTTTTTATTCCGTATGCGTACAAGCTCAGCTTCATTAATGTGTAGTTTTGCAAAATTTTATTTAGAATATATATATAGATTACGGTAGAAAATATTATTTTAGAAAAAATTAAATTGTAAATTTAGAAATTTACTATAATCCGTAGTAATCTTCAAGATATTTTATTTTTAAATTTATATTTAATAACAACTTTTATTAAAAAGGTCCAAACCCAACCTCATAGTAAGCAAGTTGTGATTGCAGCTATTTAGAGACTTAAAACAATTGGTATAGTAATATATTTTCTAATAAAAAATAATCAAATTTTGTTACATTCAAATTCAAACATGAGTTATATATGTGCTCTTATTTTGACCAATTGAGTTTGGAGAGAATTTATAACCAACATGTCATATATATGATAACTTTTTCACTTAAAATTTTGAGTTTTAAAATCTAAATTTGAAATGTTTAGCTTTTGGGCCATATTAGTAGAGAAAGGCCTTTGGCCCACCATCACATCCATAATGGGATCATTCCCTTATGAAAGTTATATCCTGGACTCCAATTTTACCTATACTCTTATAATATTTTAAAAATGTTAAATTTATCTTTAATTTTGTTTTACTATTTTATTGATTATCAAATAATTCACATTTTACGGTATACAAATTTTTTTAAAAAATTATTAGATTTTTTTATAAGATTTTTGATATAGAAGATTAAAAATGTGTTTACTGAAATACTTTTTAAATTTTTTTGATATAGAAAATTAAAAAGGTATCTATGGAAAACTTAAAAAAAAAAATTCAGTACACAAAATTAAAAAGGTTAAAAAAGTTATGCATCAGTAAACTTTTCGGAAAACTAGTTAAATTTTTTTAATTTTCTATTACACATCTTTAAAAAATTGAGTTAAAAAAACGAATTAAACAAAGAATAAAATAATAAAAAATTAAAAAAACTTATAGTAAATTTATGGTTTCAAGTATTCTGATAGTTATCGAAAAACTTAAAAAATTATTATATTATTCATCTTTATTCTGAAAATAATAGAAAAAAAATCGATAATTATAAAAAATTTATTATCGAAATAAAAAATCTTGAAAATAAATTTTCTAAAATATAACTTTTGTACTTAAAATTGAAGAAAAATTTTCTATGGTGTAACATAAGTACGGAAAAACTTAAAAAAATCAAATCAAATTAAATGCTCACTTTTACATAAGAAAAATGAAACGATAAAAGTGTAAAAAAAATGACGTGTTTTAATATTTATATCAGGACATAATTGTCAATTCATTGTTTTTGTGGGGTAGAAGTTAAATTTGAGAAGTACATGGTATAATTTGCTTACCTTATATAGCACCAAACTAGATAGACTATTTATTATCGTATTATAAAAATTAAGTTTAATTATAGTTATGTTCTATTTTTAAAAGTTGGTTGTTTTGGTTATTTTTTAATAATTTTCAATTTAAAAATTACAATTTGATATATTTTAAATAAAGTGACTTATAATTTTATAATATAGAGTTATATAGATGTATTAATTATTATATATCATTCATTAAAGTAGATTAAATGAAAAATTTTTAAAATTAAAAATTAATTTCTTAATAAATTTTATTTTAATTTTATAAATGTTAATTATTTTATATTATCGTATCATGTGTCACGTTATTTAAAATATGTTAGATTATTATTTTTTAGTAAAAATAATTAGAATGATGAAACAAAATATCTGATTTTAAAATAAAAAAACTAATTTTAAAAATTAATAAAAATAAAAAGACTAAAATTTGAATGAAACTTAAAAATTAATGTGTTATTAGAAGAGTGCCGTATTAAGGACTATTTTTTTCATGAATATCAGTTTTGTTTTTTTTTTAAAATGAATTAATATTATTGAATTGTAATGATATAACATCATTTTGTGGAATTCATTTGATAATTTTTTTGAGCTGTTGCATGCTTATTAGGTAGTATAATTAAAAATCTATAGTGGACACTCCACTATAGACAATGGCAAACAATTAGTACTTAATTCATGTGATATATATGATAAAGAGAACCAACATTGACCAGTTTATATTATAAATTGTGTCTCTACTTTGTTTTTATATTTTTAAAAATGTGCTAGGTGTTATTTATATAGTTTTTAAAATAAATTTAAATGTGTCTTTTTTAATTAATAATTATTTTACTCTTTTAAACATATTTTTAGTTAGTTAATTTATTTATTTAATATGTTTTTTTTGCTAGTTAATTTAGTTTATAAAATTACTAATAAAACATATATTTTTGTGAATGTGTTTATAATTTTGATAAATTAGATACATATCAGAATAAAAATGACTATTTACTATTTTTTTTAATACCATACAGATCTATATGACAACAATTAAAATATATGATAAAACAAATGTTATAATGAATCATTTTTAAATAAAAAAGAAATAACATAAGATTTATAAAAAACAATCAAACTTTGTTGCATTTAAATTTGAAAATTAATTAGAAATATTTATTTGTCTATAAACGTTTTGCATTTAAATTTAAACAATTAATTAGAACTTTTATCATAAACAACAAAACTAAGTGAAAATCCATAATTTATCTACATTTATTTGTAACTAATTTGAAATATTTTTTATCCCTTTTTTACATCCAAAATTTTAGAGCCTAAAATCCTAATTTTGAGTTGGTTGCCCTTAGACCAGCCCTAACTCAATATTCAAAATTTATGCGTTCTTACTTTTTGGATGAGACTAAATATGATGGTGGTGTCCTATATCTTGTTTGTGCTCATGCAATTTGATACAAATGAGATAACAAATGGATGGTGAAACTTGTGAACAGTACTTGTGAGGAAGTAGAATAAAAAGAGAGATTTTTTTTGTTCTTTTGTTTGCATATAGATATAAGTTAAAATGTTATGTTAAGTAGTATTTAAGAAAAAACTACAAACTAATATAATAAACTTGTTAAATTAACATTTAATTAATCAATTACTGAAAATTGTTATTAAATATAAATTATAGTTTAATATTATCAAATACGAATATATGTTAATATGTTTGAATGAACCTGATTAGTTTAATCATTATATTTGGTTCAATAAATCTCTGTCCTCAGTTAACTAGTTATTTAATTGTTGTTTAATTATACATTTAGGATAATAATGAGAACATTTTGACTCTTAGACGATGAGGAAGATAGTTCATCATAATCCTTATCCAATCAATGAAATCTCAAAAGTTATATTTGTTATTAATATCATAATCCTTATCCAATCAATGAAATCTCAAAAGGTATATTTGTTATTAATAAATTTGTATTGATGTATAGATATACTATAATATTGTATTTATTATTGTGATACTCAATTAAATTCCAATGAAATTTGTTTATTAAACTTAAATCTTACTTACAAATTTAAGTTTGTCTCAGTCAGTAAAATACACAATGAGTAATTTATTCACAATGTTAAAACAAACTTACAAGTTACATTTAGTTCAATAATATATGGCAAATTATAGGTCATTCTTAGAATTTTAATTGATGTATAGAAATTAATTATGATTAATTAAAATCAGTTATTTGTATTTTGTTATTATTATTTTTAGAATTTTAGATTTCACATAGTTAATAAAAGCTTAAAATGCATTTTTAGCACTCTAAGTTTTAAAATTTAGCGATTTTTGTCTCTTAATTTTAAAATTACAATTTTAATGTCTTAATTTTAGCTCTTTTATACATGATGGACTCTTTGATTATGACTTAGTCTACACTAAAGACTACTAAATCATTACTAAGTCAATTAAAAAATTGCGATATATATTCAAGAAGAATAGAGATAGTAAGTGAAGAAAAGATATCAAATCCGATATGTTGGAGACCTTTGTCCCTTTGTTTGTGACACTTAGATTCATTTACTTCTTTATTCTCAGCCACCAAAAGGGTCTTCTACGAGTTTTACAAAACCATATCATATCGATTTTTCTTAATTAATTATTCAAACATTTTCAACACACATACGATGCTTCATTTTTTATTGTCTTTCGATGACTCTACATGTGACTTCATTGATTTTTCTTTAACTAAAAATAAGAGTACAAGTGCATTGCAAGGTAGAATTCAGATTTCAATTATGTTGTATTTTAAAATTATCATTTACATCACCTAATAAATATATTAATATAAAAATATAAAAGTTTGAATATTAGTCCAAAATTCAAGAAAAAAAATATATCAACAACACCGCATCAAATAAAATAACGATGGTCTATAAATATAAAATATATAAAATTACAGTTATCTTATAAGATATATATAATTTGACTATCGAATCTTTTTAAAAAAAAAGCCAACATTACTAAACAAAATAATTAAGAAGACACAATTAATTTATAACTTAAACCACAAAATAAAGATAAAGCTTAAAGCTAAATCTCTTATGTGACTTAGTTAGTTTTATTAGAAAACATAGAAATTAGCTAGCTTGGAAATGGATTACATAATATGAATTAAAGCCATTTGGTAAGTAGCTAATAATAAAAGCATAGAGAAATTAATTAACTAATGTAATACAAAGGATCAGGGAGCTTAAAAGTCCTCTGGCCAATGTTGGTTCCAAGAATATCACTCCATTGGTCTCCAATGTTTCCAATTATTCTGTATTCTTTCTCCAGCTTCTCTCTCTCACTTGATTTGTATGTAACTGCTGTTTTACCATGATATTTTGTTGTATTCCTGAAACCAAAAAAATAAGTATAAGTATATAAAACTATAATTTCATTTTGGTACATTCAAAACTTTATTTTATATAATTTATTCATTAATTAATATTTGGCCCTGCAAAAGTTTAAGAAAAACTTGTTGAATTAAAGTTATTGAATGAAGTAAAAGTATTATTAATGTACTCTTAAATTTTCCATTGTAATAATGGATAAAATTTCTGCATGTTAGTTGAGGATCCATTGTAATAATGAGAGAGAGATATTTTTCATATCCACAAGTTAATATTATCCTTATAAATCTAACCATGTTATATTTTTAAATCTTATGAAATTACGAGAATATAATTTTAATAATTCAAAATTTGGTCGGAGAAAGAAATAAAATTTGACTAAAAATTATTTTAGTATAAATTTAAATTTAGATTTTTCTGAAACATATTTTATTTTTAAATTAAAAAATCATTTGACAAAACCTATTTGATATATGTGAATGCCAGCTATAATTGAGCTAGTTAGTGTTTATGATACTAGTTTATATGTAATGTGATACTCATGACAAATGAATAAATTGTTAGAAAAGTTAGCTAATTAATTTATGAGTATTAGTTTATATGTAATGTGATACTCATGACAAATAAATAAATTGTTAGAAAAGTTAGCTTAATTTATGAGTATTAGTTTATTGATGAAATCACACATTCCTAGTTCATACAGCTTTGCAGATGACCAATAATTACCAACAGTGAGAATAGATATTCTCATTTTCATGTGCTCAAAAAATATAAAAGAGTAACGTGTTCATCTCAATTATTTATTTTTTTAATATTAATTTTCTTGCTAATCAAGATATTAATTAAAAAGTAGAAATCAATACATTATTCCCTATTTTCTTTTCAACGTGTGAGAGGATATATTCCCTTACAATAGTAAAGTCGTTTTTGTGAATAAAAGTCCTTGAAATATTTTTGGTTAATTATTATTATGAGTTTAATGACACATACACTCATATATTTGTTAAATTATATTTTAGAAATTAATTAGTAAACACTATATTAGTGTAAAATAACTTTCAATATACAATCAATGATATAATTTATAAATATTTAAAACTTTTTCCGAGTGTATAATGAGATATGATAATTAAAGATAAAGATTTAAAAAACTTACTTTAAAATCAACTTTTCCCAAGTGTGGTATCCAGCATTCTTCAAGTTTGTAATTGTTACATCCTTTTGTTTGAGTGGTCTTCCTGTTAAGAACACAATCTTGATACCAAGAGACAACAATTTGTTGTATAGTTTTTGAGACTCTGGTAGTGCTGGTGCTGCCCCAGTCTCAACCCATTCATTAAACGTTACCTCGTTGTATGGTTCCACCCTATCAACAATTTCAAACAAAATGATTAATTTTTTCACACACATCTATTTTGTAATTAACTTTGATATAACATATTATTTAATTATTGCTGATTTAATTTTAATAATATCAAAACATAATTACTTTTTATATATATAAAATAAAAGTCTCATTCAATTATAAATTAATTAATTTGATAATATTAAAATATATCAATTTGATTTAATAATATTAAAACATATCCATTTGTAACAATTATTTTGCCAATCGTGTATTTTGTTATGTATGTGTCCACCACTCTTCTCTGAATATTATTTTTCTTTCCTTTCTATCTCTCTTTTCTAGAACTATGTCCCTTTCATTTTCCCTTATTATGTCCTTTTTAATTATATTCTAGAGTGGTTGAAATCATTTATGAAAATGCTATTTGTTTTCGAAGAAATAGTAAATAGTAATATAATTAATTTATTTAATTATGGGATTTTGAATTCGAAACAAAATCTTAATTTATTAGATGAGCTAAGAATTAACAACTGAAAATACTTTATTTACTAAATAATATAAAAGATTAATTATCCCTTAAAAAAACATTATTTATTATTTGATCAACTTTACTTATGTGTTCGATTTTGGTCTTTTTAAGTATAAACAACATCTTTTTCGTCTCCAAAATTTTGTCATAAAATATATTACAATTTATTTTTGTTTATAATACCATTTTTATTTTATTTTAGTCGCATTTATACTATTTTTTTTAATCCCTATCATACAAAGACTATTTGAACAAAAATCAAGTATCATGGAGTCTAAAACAAAAACAAAAATAATTACAAAGACTATTTGAACATAAATCAAGTATCATGGAGTCTAAAAAAAAAAGAAAATAATTACAGCAACTAAAATAAATCAATGAAGACTATATAATTGTAGCATATCAAAAACATCTAACAAAAAATTACTTTTTATATGCCAAATTAAAATTCAATACCAAAATTAAGTAGTTCAATATATGTTGTAATTAAATAGCATATATATATATATATATATATATATATATATATAAAATGCAAAGTTAGAGCATACCCAAATCCATGTTTAGCATAATAAGGAAGATTAGATAGTGAGGTTTCATCAATATCAAAGACCCAAATGTCTTTGCCATCTCCACTTATATTGAGAGTCTTAGCATAGTAATAACCTTCACGGTTAACATATTTAGAATCAGCTCTATATTGGGCACCTAACATATAGTTTCCAACATATTCTTCACATTCTTTTGGAATTGTTTTCCAGTTAATGATGTTGTGTGCTTCAACACCAACTCTCCAACTAGCACATGATAAATCAGGTATGTAATGACCACCTGGACCAGTTTTCATTTGAAGAGGGAAAATTTTATTGGTTGATCCATGTTCATGCTTCAGAACACTCCCATCACATGTTGCTAACAATATTACAACAAACAAAATTAGTATTTTCATTCTTATCAATATTGTTTTTTGTGCTATTACAACAAACTTTGATTGCTTATAGTAGTGGACATTTTTTCTTTAAATAGACAACATCTCTTGGTAGGGGACAATAAATTAATTGGAAATATAATAATATAACAATATTAAAAAGATAACGTTGTTTGTACAACTTGAATGTTTATTATAATATTAATCCTTGTCCTTGAAAATTTAAACACATTTATAAATATAAAAATTTGATTTGTATAGATCGATAATGTATTCACTGTTACTCAATTTCAATTGTAAATAAAATATTTTATATAATTAATTAATTTTAACAGTTGAATTATTAAATTTTTATTGAAACTAAATAAAAAATCATAATTATAAATAATTGTGATCTATTCTTTGTATAATAATTAAATTTTAAATATATATATATATATACGGGCGTGGTCGTACAAAGACGGCTGAAAATACATTTTTTTATATAAAAAAATGAACTCGTTGAAAACGAGGGGAGTAATTTAATGAGTTCCTAAGTTTATGTACCTCTATCGTGGGTAAAAGGGTCCTAACTCCTAAGGGAAATTGAACCTTTTAGTTTGATTGGTCCTACAAGCCTCTTTATCGTTTCTTTTAATAATCTGGACCCCATACGTTATGCATGAATGATAATAATATATGCACATGAAAATCATTATGCCTCCAGAATTTTATTATATACATTGTTACTCTGACTCAAAAGATAAGATAAAATAGATTAAAAAGTAAAAGAGAGAAGATAATATAAATGAAAATTTTATTTGCAAGTAGTACCATAACAAACACGTTTAGCCCTTAAAAAATTTGTGTCGTAAAATATATAATGGTAATAAGGGTACGAAGGGAGGTATTAGTGTTGAAAATTAGTAATAGTTTTATGAATTCAATTTATTTAAAATAGTTAATTTACTGTTTAATTGGTTTTAAGAACTCATTATAAATTAACTTAATTTATTGAAAATTGTGAAATAATAAAATGTACTAATTGAAAAACTAAAGAAAGAAAAAACAAATTTTAAAAAAATTATTCAATAGTAAATTTTTTTAGTATATATATATATATATAGTAAACTAAGTAATTGTATAATTTATTGTGTATTACTTATAGGACAGACGTGTCTTGAAAAGTTGTTTTAAATGACAAAAAAACAAGATAAATTAATTGATATCATATATGTATTACCTACTCAGATTGATCAATGAATTACTACATACGAGTTACGTCTTCTACAACGATGTAGTTTGTACATGATTATTACTCTTTACTAGGTATGGGTCTTTTGGTGTACCATGTTATCGAAAGTTTTTACACCTCCCACTAATGTGAATGAAGATTTGACAATTGATGATGATGAAATTGTGAATGAAACTAGCATCAATAAAGGTGTTTCATATAATTTTGAATGGTTGAAAGCTATATTCTTTAAGAAACTTCATGAAGAAATATTCGACTGTGCAACGATGACATATCTACTTCATTTGGTAGGGTGTATCATATTAGCAAATTTTTTTTTCTTTGTATATGCAAATTCTTTTTTCAAAACCTTCATACGGTAGTAAATGAGCATTGTGACTAATGACTTTTGTTGTTTTATATGACTATTTTAGAGATGGTACCATGCTTGCAACAAAGTAGTTGGAGGATTATCTCTATTTCAAGTACTTTTATATTATCTTTATACTTATTATATCGTTATTTGATAAAATGCTTATTTAATTATTTGTACGTTTTAATTATTTACATACATGAATTTATGAATATTTCCTAAACATCTGGAAGCGGGATATGAGTTAACCTATATTTTACGCCAAATTATGATGAGGATTCCACGATAAGATTTCAGTGTGTCGATGTTTGCTGGGTACATTCGTTGGTGCTGCATGATGGTACTGTATTTACCGTAGATGTGTTTACAGTAGTTTGGGTATATTTAACATATCCCTCATGTTTAATGTTGAATGCTTAATGTTGAATGAAGTATTGTACATAAACTCTATTTTAATTATTGTATATAATATATTATTTTGTATTATCTTTTAGGATAATATATTTTCTTTACGACAATCTTTCATAAAATATAGTTACGAAAAAGTTTAATAACTAAGAAAAAAATGATCATACATTATGAAGTAGTATCATTGAAAAAAAGTTATATGGTGTTTATAATCTAGGAAACAAATGAAATGTTTAATAAAATTAAAGAAAACCTATATTATGTAAACATTTAATACATTGAAAATATAAAAAAATACATTCAATAACTATTTACAAATACTTGATATATTTTCATTTTGATTAGATCAATTTTCAACGTAGGAAACGAAACCAATCCCAATCCATTTAACAAATGCAATTTTATTCGGTTTTTGGTTTGTGATTTCTTCAGTTTCCAATTCAGCCGTTGCAATTTGCATACCCTTAGGATTCATTATAACTTGAAGTCAAGATTTGTAAACTTCGATTGAAAAATTTATTTTTGTTTTAGGCTTTTTGACTTAAATAAATTCAATTATAAACCATTCATATTCAATCAACTTTTTACTAAATTGATTTTGCAAAATCAATCCATTAAAAATCAATTGTTGTCGCACATTTAGTACTTGTTTGTTATCACTATGAGCCACCGTAAATTTTACAAAATACTAAGAAAGAAATAGCTAAGAACTTCATTATTAAATTGACTATCATTGAATTCAAACATTGAAATGAACAAAACACAATACTCGAAGTGCATTCTGTACTTTTACACTTGCTACTTGATCAGTAAAAGAGAGATTGTCAAAAAGAAATTAGATATAATAGTTAAAACCACTTTTGTGCTCTCTTTAACCAAAGAAAAGAGAGAAAATTAACTCATTAACAAACAAAAATTGGCTTAATCCAGCATGAGATGAGACCATTCATCTAATACAAACATGGAACCTCAAAAATGGTTCCAAAGATCAGTACAAAAATATCTCTGTATTTATTTGCACCATTGCTTTTGAAAATTGGAAGTGTGCATGTATATGATCCAGAAAACATTGTCATATTGTTCATTTGGCATGAAACATGCGGTTCACAGATTCATAACTCGGAACATTTATAACTGTCAGCATAGATAAGAAAAATGATGTCAAGTTAATCAAACTATTAACATTGATAGGGTTACATATATTTTTAGTCCCTATTTCAAAATTTTGTTTAATCACAAAAAAAAATTCTTCCACATTTAATTCCCACAATATTTTCCATCAGCAGTTCTAGTCAATGTTTTATTTTAACTTTATGAATGATTTTTGGCACACATATTTAGAATATTATAAACATTTTGTCTACAAAATTTAAATGTTTTTAACAAAGGATAAATTAAATATGAATTTTTAAGTGGAAAAAATTAGTAGAGACTAAATACAAAATTTTATGACGGCTAAAAACATATTTAATCCACGTTTATAATTATAAGTAAAGAAATGCTTATGAAAGGGTAAAGCTTAAATAAATTACCATCTCCATAGGATGCCATAGTCAAAGGTGAGGATATAATCTTTTGAGATATTTTAGTGATGTCATTCAAAGTGATTTCATCTACAGCCTTCAGGAACTGCTCCACAGGCTTCCTGAAAATGGGTCACAAGTTCTTACATTAATAAATAATTACACTTCTATTCAAGACATCAAATTAACAAACTTGGAAACAAATAATCAAATAGTGTTACCTTTCTCCGTAAGTCAAAATCTGCCTTCCTATGTCTTCTGAGGCAATCATCTGAAAAGAATGAAGATTATCAGTGTATATGAACCACAATGAAACGCTCAACCATATTTTATTAACTTATAACACCATATACAAATATTTTATATGTGGTTTACATAAACACTCAACCATATTTTACCATTTTTTCACATGGTTATATTAGTTCTTAAGACTTTTATGTAATATTCCCGTAAGAGCAGCTCAATTGGTAGCTGCAAGGACATTGATATGCAGGGGCTCGAGTTTGAGCCAGGGATTCCCCACTTCTCCACATTTAATGTGCATGAGTCTAGCCACTAGGCTATTTTGACCCAAAAAAGACCTTGTATGTAATAAAGAAGGCGAGAGCTTACTCTAGATTCCAGATTCATAAGAACTGCAGACTTTGTGGATTTCTTCGCACGGTCAAGTTGTACTTGTGAAACTGTCATTGAAGAAGTGCTAATTTAATCTTCGCAGAAATCGAGATTAATTAACTGCAGAAACAAAATAGGGGTGCAAATAAAACCTTGACCAGGTGAAGCAATCGCTATTAGTTCTTTGGCTGCTATTTCTACGGCTTTTTGCACAAAATCAGGGCTCTACATCCACAAATTAGAAAATGTGTCAATCATATTATATTATCCATGTAATATATTGAGAATGCCCAGAAACTGAAAAATAGATTTTCCTTACAGTGCTTGCGTAAATCCCGAATAGTCCTGTATTATTGAAGATACTGTTGAATGCAGAAAAAGATTGAATCTGCTGGTATTCATTCAACACGCGAAGATCTGGATTCAATTGGACATGCAAAACAAGTCAAAATACTTAGAAAAGATATATTAATACAAATAGCGTGCAAAAGCATCACAATAGAAGACTAGGTTGACACCACTACCACTAACAATGGCAAGGGTTGTGGATCAAACTAGACCGTACAAAAGAAGACATAGGCAAAACTTACATAGCCTTGAGTGCATCCCTTTACCAGGGCCCCCAGCTGAGAATGACCCACCTCCTCCCATAAGCATCTATATGACTCAAAGTTATTACTTCCATTCAATGATTCCTTTCTTCCTTTTGTGCGCGGCAGAAGAAAGGATGCAAAAAGCATGACACAGTATTACTTGAAATCAGACACAAAATGAATACCTGTAGAACAGTCAAAACTATAGCATCTCTCTCCTTTTGCCAGCCACCAGGCACTTCAAAAGCAATAGCAACATGTGCAGCCTGCCCTTGCAATATATTTGAGCAGGTAAATATATTTAAGGGTATAAATTAAAAGAATGTGATACAAGAAAATCAGAACGTTATTATGTAAAAAATTATACACACCCCGGATTCACCGTGACGACGGAAATCACCTCCAATGTAGGTAGATTTTGGTTCATCGGGACGAGGAACACTTGGAAGGTCAGCGAGAAGTGGCTCAGCAACAGATAGAAGCTCTTCGTGTTCTACCCCAGATGCAGCAAGAACCATTCTAGGAGCTGTGTAATTTTCCTGATTTTTCAAACCTAGAAAATTAGATTCTCAAATAGATTGCAAGAAAAAAGCAGAAAGAAGAAAATGTAAAGTTTGGTATAAAATGATACCGGTAGTATTCATGCAGTATCAGAAAGGATAACAGATCTTACAGCAACAAATTCCTCTAAACTGGGGCCATCCAATCTGTTCAGGGCTGCTTCAGGAGCCAAAAGAGGATAAGCCAATGCACCAGAATAACCAGCAGAGTGAATTGCTTCCAAAAGCAAGCCCTGGGGATTGTTTGAGAGTTCTCCGAGCTCTGCTTTCACCTTTCGAAGCTGTGTCAACAGATTGTTCAACAGGTTCAAAAGGATTGCCACAACAGCATTCAACAAATACTAGTAATACATGTCAAATGGGATGGCATGCTTTTAAGACAAGCCCAATAGCAATGTATGGGACTTGAGTCTCACACCGGAAAAGAGAAGATGTTATGAGCCTCTGAAGGGGTTTATAATTTACAATTTACATTCTATATGAATTTCAGCTATACCACCACAATGGCTAGTTTTCGCAGTGCAGTTAGCAGCTTTTCAACCTTGAGTGAGCATCGGGGTAGCAGAGCTAGGTGATACGGTAGGATTCAATTACAAGGCAGGGAAGAATGGAGGTATGGGATTTGATGTGTAGCTTATGTGGCCTTGAACTCTTGCATAGCTTTTCTGTTATTGTGGTCCCTAGGTTTGTCTTGACTTTTCAGTACTCAAGGGAAAATTTATATAAACATAATGCTTAAATCTTAAAGTCGGGAATGAGAAATATTAAATCTTGCACTAATGCACTCAGCATGAGTTGGTGCCGCTGGAACTTAGAAGGCTGCAATATGTAACTAAAGAAAAATAACGAAATAACGAATAGCTTTGTTTCCCTTTCATTTACTTACTTACAGATAACTCAAATAATGTTATACCCATAAGAAAATAATATCCAAGTAGATTAGTGTTGTTAAACAGTGACCGTGGGGCCACAATTCCGCCATCGAGTGGCAGAATTTGGACAACCGCCACAGGAAATTTGTGAAGGAATGGCCGACGTGGCGGCACCGTAGATCACAATGGCGTGTTTATATGGAAGATTTTTGGCCTTCAGCCGTGTTCTGCCATCAACAGCAATGGATGGAGCTCATATTTTTTCTATAAAAAATGAATCCTACTACAAAGAAAATAAATGGTCATTTGCTGCAGAAAATATGATGCATGAGCTTTAGAACCTGAGAATTAAAAGTCAAACCATGGAAAAGAGTATAATAAATTTATAAATACCTCTTCATTGACCTCCCAGTCCAAGAAGGCTGGGTTCCTTACACAGTCAACCAGTAATTCAACCATTTGTGGAACATAGGTCTTTAGAGCATCAAATGTGTAACCCATTTGTTCCCGAGAGGCCGAAGCTCCTATGTTACCACCAATTGCTTCTACTTCCCTTACAATACGAAAGTGACTACGGTTAACCGTGCTCTTGAAAGCCATCCTTTCTAACAAGTGTGATGCCCCACTTGACATTGGTGTCTCATAGATGGAACCACAATCGAGATACAACCCAATTGAGGCTGCAGGGTTCTAATAAACAATCAGAATGAAACAAAAACAAAAAATTAATAATATGCTACACAAGCAAGTCAAAAGCATCATTCAATCTTAGTAGCATTGTCATTTAACACACATTAATCATCAATGCAAAAAATACTAGAAACACACACATACCTGCGAAGTCTCGGATGCTATTTTGAGTCCATTAGGAAGAGTTGTTATCTTGGTCTTACTAGGTTCAACATAATCTGGCAAAGGATCGGGAAGAACAACAGAACCAAGTGCGGTATCAAGAGGGGGAAGGGAACTCGAACGCTCTCCGGTAAGCCAACTAAACAAACCACCAGATGAAACCTTTGCAGCTACAGCACTTGAAGTAGCTAACCTAGTAGCTCCCAAGTTGCCACCACGGCCCTAAATAACAAAGAATCAATACACAACATGATAAAAAAATAAATATTAATAAATAAAAACAGCAGCATTCACCACAACAACAACAACAACATGAATAAAACAAAAACCGATAGGAATAAATAAAATCAATCAATAACATTAGAAAAGGAATCTAGGAAATTTCAGAATTAATTTCATATAATGAATAATAAAATGATGCTGAAATAACAGGTCCAATAATATTCTCTAACACACCCACTAAACTGATTCCCTAGAAAACCAATAAAGAAACAATTTTTCGCAATCAAAATGGAACTTTGTTATCTGGGCAGGTTCAAAAAACTGAACTTATGGTCCTAAATATGATTAATAATGATGATAATAACAAGAAGAAAAAAAAGGGTTGGGATGAATAAAATACCTTGAGATGTCTCTTGAGGGATGAAGCTGTTGCTCTATACATGACGGAAAAATGAAACCCTAAATCAAAATGAAATGATTCGATTTGGTTGAAGTTTTTTGTATATTGTTTGTGTTTGCCGAGAAGCCTATGAAGCAGGGAAACACAAGCGAGAGAGAAGCACTTTCTTTCGGAAATGGTCAATTTTATTTATTTCTATCTCATAAAAAAAAAAAACATAAACTTGGGCCAGCCCATATTTTAAACAGGTAATAAACTTGATGGGTGTTGCTAAACACACCCCACATCATTTAGTTACACGGCTGCATTTTCATAAATTCCCTTTATTCACTTTTCAATTTATGTTACATAATTTTTTGAAGAAAAAAAAATATACACTATAAAGGAAATATTTATTGTTTATTTTTTAAACTATAGTATCATAAACATGTGGTTTACGATAAACATTTAAAAATAATATACCATAAACTACAAGAAGTTTATGAAACAAAATGGGTATAGTAAACTACATTTTCTTTTTACTTCGACCATCCTTACAGCTGAAAAATAAATTACATTTTTTACAATGTTAACTATAAATTTATATTTACAATATACATCTTTTAAAAATGTGTGCCATGAATTGAGTATATAAAAAATGTGTGCCATGAATGTTATATTTACAATAACATTTTTTTTATATATAAAAAAATTGAGTATACTAACTTTAGATGAATTGTATCGTAAACAATTTTTTATCATTTCAAAATTTGTTAAATTAACTGTCTAATTTTATTTTTTTTCTCATAGAATTTTTCCATCCATTAGATGTTGTGCACCATGGAAATAAAAGTTCGTGGTACCATGTTTTTTTATAAAAAATTGGGTGTATAAACTTAAAAAAAAAAAATATATCGTAAACACTTTCATCATTTGAAAATTTTATAAATAAACTGTCTAATATATATTTTGTTTTCTCATAAGATTTTCCCCATCCATTAAATGTTGTGATTGTTCGTTTACAAATAATCTTATGGAGGATAAAAATCATGCGTGGCCCTAAGGAATGCTAATGTAGATTTATTCATTTTTTAAAATTATAATGATGTTATTGAACTAAATAGTAAGCGACTAAACCAAAATTATTATATTAAAATTATAATCATGTGAATTAAAAAAAATTGTATGAATCTAGATGAATAACACCATACAATGGATATTCGTGAACAAAACTCACTAATTTTTAAAGATATAAGTATATCTTATAATTTGAGATTTCTTTAAACCACAAACTTAGGAAAAGCATCATAGTAGTATCTATCATTTCATTTGGTACGTAACGTAAGCTATACATAAGTTTCTACCCCCTACCCAAAAAAAAAACACTACGAACATATTAATCATAATGTATCACAAACAATATACAAAAAACAAACAAACAAGTGAATTGTTACAATGCACAGCACAGATACATTCGGTGTAACAATTCACTTGCTTCTTCTTGTCACATTGGGAAATATAGTGTTGATAACATCTTTCAGATTTCTGCAACCAACAACTCTGATCTTTTCTAAACCTTCACTTCCCAAAGCTTTTTCAGCTGCCTTTGGTACTATACACATTCTATAACCCAATTTTGCCACTGTGTGTACCCTTTTTTCCATTCTAGTAACCTGTTTCATATCATCACATAAATAAATATCATATAAAGAACATGGTTACTAAGTTACCATGTTCTGTATTTTTATTTTATTTAGAAAAAAATAAAGAATGTGCTTACCATGCGAAGCTCGCCACCTAGACCAATTTCACCTATGAATGCTATGTCATTTGGAATAGGGAGCTCCAAGCAACTGGAAAAGGAAAGGACAACAGGTGTAATAATAAAGATTAAAATGTAGAATAGTATACTGTAGGAAAAAACAAAGTTCGTGAGATGGTGGTTAACACTACAGTACCTCCCCAATCCTCACACAATATTGACCAATGTCAAATAAATAAGATTTTACATCATTTGAAAAACACTTTTAACACAAACCTGCTGCAAATTGCTGCTGCTATTGCAAGATCTCCGGCAGTCTCGGACAGTGTCAATCCACTAACAACATTCAAAAACACAGCCTGTTTGTATAAAAGCACAAGAACATATAATATAATCAGTACAAGTATCAAGATTCCAGTCAAACTGTAACGGCCAAAAAGGCAATGGACTTCATAGCTGTTTAAATAATAAAATGGTGTGTTGGACAACTGTTTCAAAATGATAAGGTTAATTTAATTCACAGTTTTGATGGTAATTTCCAGCTGACAGTGATACAAAAGAGAAGGCAGATATTTGTTGTTGATTTAATTCGCTTGAATTTATGTCGTTCTTGCAAGCCAAATGTGATTGTTGAATTGAGACCGGGGTTCAAGAAAAGTAGTGTGTACTTGTTGATATTGCCTTATTTTGACATTTAGTTTCCTTTATTACATTTCCATCTTTTATGTATTTTTTCCAGAAGATTTAATTCATTGAAAATTTCTATATTGACAAATCATTTGTATAATGATAACATATAACACAGGAAATACAGTCACAAATAATACGTAGAGAGGCAAAAACATAAAACTCAAAAGGATAGATCACTTCATAAATCGGCTTACATGTTCTTGGAGACGGAGACCTGCTTGCTTTATAAGAACCTGCAGTTCAAGGGACGGAAAAATGATCAAGGAACAACTTCACACATTTTATTTCAGTGTAGTGAAGTATATTTTTAATAGAGAAAGTTTTACCCTCTCTTAAAATCCTTTTTCATTCATTTAGCAAAATGAATGTTAATAAAGTCAGGGATAAGAATGTTAATGAAATCAGGGATAAGAATGTTAATGAAATCTAAGTCTGACAATAACTTACAGATATGATCATATCAGCTCTATTTGCTTGGATACCATTAAATTGCCTTGATCCTGTTGAACCAGAAAGACAAAGTGCCTACAAAGTACAATGTCAGAGTAAAAAAATGTCAGAAGGATGCTCATAACATTGCAAATGAAAAATATCTGTCTCAAGTTTCTTAATGCATTTGAAATCAGGAGTTAAATGAGTTCCACGCCACACACTGAAAATCTTATAAGAAGCAGATCAGAATACTCAAGTATTTTGTTACGATATCTTGCAACTTGCAAGATATCATGATTTTCAATAAGGAAATATTCAAAAGACATCTTGCAAGATATCATGATTTTCAATAAGGAAATATTCAATACAATGTAAGTACAAAACCAAAATACCTGAATTTCAATAAGAAATGTTCTGGACCCATCCATTATTACAGCTACAGCTAGTCCAGCTAAAATATCTGAGTCGAGGTCTTGCTCACTTAGAAACATTTCACTGGCATTTGAAACAGCCTCAAGTCCTGAATGTGACATCTCAAAAACTCCAAGCTGACCACATAAATCAAATACAACACAAATCAAACATTAAATTTCCTTAGATCACAATAGGTTAAAAACCATATGCTTATTTCGACCAAAGGTTTCTTATAAGGAAAACATGGTAGATCCATAATATAATTATTGTGTTGTGGCGTACCTCATCCGTGGATCCAAATCGATTTTTCACAGCTCGAAGCATTCGATGGGAAGTGTACTTCTCTCCCTGAACATTAATGTGAATCAGCATAGATCAAATGAAATGATTTCAGAAAGTTGACTATAAGTGCAAGAAAAATGCAAGGTCTTACAAACAAAAGTTTCCGATTTTAGTGTAAAAGACATTGTAAAACTAATTTTGAAAAGCGAATGGGAAAAACCATGTTAACCAAACCAAACTTTTGAAGGTAATAAATATTATTATAGTGATCAAATTTTCTTTACTATATGATTTGATCAATGAGAAGAATTGAGCATGTTCCGTGATCAAATTTCTTTGTTTTTCCACTTCGTCCATCCTCTTCTTTGCAATGTGTTGTGACTTTTTGTTCTTATTAATTTATTCTCAAAACACAACTATTAATATTTTGCTTATAATTCATTTCAAAAGGAGTATTATATATAAAGAGGGAAAGGAACCCAAAAAATATGCTAAGTAGTACACAGTAGAAAATTTAACGATAAGCACAAATCAGTTTACTAACTAGAAAGAAAGATGTAACAAGGTACGAACTTCCATATACAAAACAACATCAACGATATGCTCCAAGACACGAGGTCCTGCTATGTCTCCAGATTTTGTCACATGTCCAATCTGAAATTAAGAAAAATTAAATTGTGGTCAAGAATGTGACGGCCATTTTAACAGAAAAGCACATGGATAGTCCATAAATTAAATGCATAAATATGAGCTTTGCTGTATTAAGATCGTATAGAGAATTGAAAAGTGTTCCAACATTTACAATAACAGTAAATGTAATAAGTGTCGATTGACTATGAGAAGGAAAACTGTAAATAGTTGCAGGATTGTCTTCCTTAAAAAAGTACATAGCATGAAAAATATGATAGTACATATATTGGTAAAAGATTCACTTCTTAAGTACAATTCATCAAATTCATCTAAAAAAAAGATATTTTCACATAATTGACAGACATATATATGCTCACCAATAGAACTGGGATGTTTGTTGTCTTTGCAAATCGCAGTAAAGCCGAAGTACATTCCTTCACCTGTTTCACACCTATTACATGTCATAAACCATGGAACAAACATTTCTTTCCACCATGAAAATGATATAGCTTATGCATTTTTTACAAATTGGGTAAAGGAGGTAATTAAACCTGTGATATTCATGACTTTAAATATGAACAATGCTTTGTGACATGAGATCATAGAGTAAATTAACAAAGTAAAATATTTTTACATTGTGAGTGTTTTTCATAAAGATTAAAGACTTTATGAGGATACTGTGATGATCATTACTAGGATGATGCAAGCTAATATGGAAATTGAGCAGGATAGATTCCTTCCCACCTGTATAATCCCTCCAGGACTCCCCATTATTCCTTTCAAATAAACAGTTTGTACAGAATCAACAACTAGAGCCCGAGGCGAGAGATACTGAACTTTCTTCAATATGTCCTGACACCATAAACATTTTTCCAAAAACGATACAATTATTTAAACTTCAGAAATATTTTCTACTCAAGACACACAATTAAGAATTTAAGTCAAACCAACTTCTTGATTGTAATAACTTATATAAATTAGCAAAATTCATGTAAAATAAAAAAAAAGTAATAATGGAGGAAAATGACGGAACCTCAATATCATTACTTGAATATAAATAAATATCCGATCCAATTGTTAGGCGGTCTGCTCTGTTACCGATTTGCTCAACACTCTATCACATGAAAGATAAAAATTCAAATAAATACAAGCTACATCAAAGTATATATTAAAGCAGGCCTAAATAACACGTGTAAATCAATTACATTTCATATATTAAAACCATTAGAAGACTCGATAAATGCAAACCTCTTCACCAGAGACATACACAACTGGAGATGCTTCACCATCTTTGTGCCCTTCTGCAATTAGTGCAGCAATCTTCACAATTAAAGTGAGTATTAATGGGGGTTAACCAAATCCACAAGCAAAAGTTAACCATCTAACTTTTATATCTAGTTGTACGATCCCAAAATAATTCATACCTGCAATAACAAGGTACTCTTCCCAACACCAGGATCGCCGCCAACTAAAGTCAACGAGCCTTCAAAACCAAAATCAGAAATGAAGTTAGCCATTAATACTCGATACATTTGAAGTGAGTCTTTTAAGAGCTTAAATTAAGAAAGATGTGATAGTTTGTAGCTCGAAGCATTTATATGAGGATTAAAAGATCGGGATCATGGGAAGAAAAAAGAAACGTAAATAATATACCAATCACTAAAAGTAGCAAATCTATGAGTGAACCCATGCCGATCAAACATACAAATCAAACATGGTCGGGCGAAAAGGTTTGTCAAATGATAAGCATAAATAACAGAAGAACCACGAATGATGAAAATAGATAAAGTGATATGTACTAAGTAATAGATAACTTAAAAACAGTAAAATAAATAAATAAAAAATCAAGAGACTATGTTGTTAGACTTAGACACCCACATTGCATCATGCATCTGACAAATTTGAGTTGCAAAATCTATCATAGGCAGAGTAACAAAAGGCAAAAACAACCTCAATGTAAATGGTTTCTAGTGTATTAATACAAAATAAGAAACTGGATTAAACCTGGTACAAGGCCACCACCTAGTACTCTGGAAACTTCATTTCCAAAAGGACCAGACCTGAAACCAAAGCATAGTACACAGCATAAAAAGAAAGGCACCAGAGTGCATATCATATGTCCTTCAGAACTTTATCCAGATGGTAATATTCAATTTAAGATTAACTAAGAAAAGGATGAACTCAAAAGAATGGAACATTTGAATGACTAACACAAGTTCTGAAATAGATAAAAGTATTTATTTGTGTCAAAGATGTAATCAAGATTGTGAAAGTCGAGAGTCTGCGTAGACTAGTGGCCTGTCAATAGACCCAACTCCTAAAGTGTAAGAGTTTACTTACTACAAAAGTCATGTTGAAAACATCTACCCTATTATCTAAACAAAATTAAATGCTACATGCATAGTGATAAATATCCAACATTCTAACTAAGTAATAAAGCAAACACCAATAACAGAATTGTTAGAACAGCAAATCCAACCAATTGTACATACGTATCTAGAAGCAAGAGTGACTGTTGTAGTTTTCTATTATGAAATACTTATGGTTACATCGTGCAAAACTATGACTAAAAAATACTTGGGTCTAGATTACAAGATTGTTTAAATTGTTTTACACTGACAACCAATAATAATTGACCAAGTCAACAAAACATTAGATAATAGCCTTTAATTTAAAAATTGTATAATATAATGTGGTAGATTAAATGGTTATGATTGGACAAGAGTGTAAAATTGTTTTACTATGGCAATGCTCTCACTACCTTTAACTTCCTATACTTTACACTCAACAAGTAAGCAACATTTAATTAAACAACTAAACTAGATAAAGAAAAAAATAGAAAGAATTGAATAGATGTAAGAAAGAGAACCTACAAAGGAATTCTCCAATGCAAATGGTCAAGTCCTCGATTAACCTCAGACAATCTCAAAGGACGCAAGTCAGCATTATGTTGAGGAAGCCAAGACCCCAAACCATCTTCCATAACAGAAAAGCCAGTAACCTTAGCATTAGTATCACTAGATTTGGCTTCACGAAACTCTTTCATAGTACCAGAAACACTACACGATCTACACACACCCCACCATTGTCCTGCACTGTACCCACAATTGCTACAAACCCAGTAGACTTTTTCTTTCCCCTTTTTCTTATTTTTTCCAAAGAGAACCCCATCGTTGGTACTCTCAAGTGGGGTCCCTCTTGAAGTAGGTTTTTGTGTTGGAAAGTTTTCAGGTTTATTATTGTTGTTGTTGTTTTGAGAAGAAGCGGGAGTTTGTGGATTGAATTGGTGTGGGTGAATGGGAAAAGTTGGATTGATTGGAAATGATTGGGTTGAAGGGAAACGAGAGACAGAAAAGGAAAGCATTTAGGGTAATGGTTTGCATGAATGATTATGAACCTATGAACAAGAACATCTAAATACGTAACTACGTATCGCATACCAATACTCTTCAAGATATTATCACATAGACATACGTATTCCAAAAGTACGGATAAGTTATATTCACTCGCACTTATATCCCTCCAATTAATAATATTATTTTTTATTTTTAAATTTTATATATATAAATATATATATATTATATTTAACATTTTTAAATTTATTATTATAATTATAATTATATAATTTTTAAATTTATTATTTTATATATATAAAATATAATGCCGATAATAAATTCAAATTTATGTTGCTTAACTATGTTCGATAATATTAAAGAGATCGATAATTTAATTTTTAACTTTAATATAATTATGAATAATATTAATATAATATTAATTGTTTGAATAAATAATATTCTAGAAGTATCTAAAAATTTTAATTTCTTAATATATTATCATGTACATTTTGAGGTATTCCTTAAAAGTATCTAAGTATTTAAATTTTTATAATTTTTAAAAAAATAATTATCAATTACATTTGAAATGCTTTGTGAGTACCCATTCATTTGGTCTGCGATACGAAGAGTACATAGTGAGAGCATCACATTTTTATAACTATATGTATACATATTTTTTATATCTATTTTTATAGATTAATAGATTAAATGCATTTTAAAAATATGTAGTCTTTTTTTACATTTTTAAACTAAAAACCCTCCCTTTTTAAATTTCTTCTTATAGCTTTTTTTCCACAAGTATGTTAAAATATATTTTCATTTATGCAAAAAATTACAATTTTTGTTTTCAAAATAGACTACATTTTGTAAACGGTGGTTACTGTAATTATACATAGATGGGTCATAGTATTCAACTCATATGATTAAGGGATCCAACCCATCCATATAGATATCTCATGTTTATATTTATGCATTTTGACCCTCGTTCAGCTGAGATTTGATAATTCAAATACAAATTTAAAATTATATAACAAAAATTAAAATCTACATTTTTTTATTTGATTGATTAATATTAGACGATCGTTATGATGTAAATGCGTGAATGAAACATCCTCTAATAATTTAAACTATAGACATTGCATATTTACATTTTACTCAAATGAACCAATTAGTTTAATTTAGTTATATACAAGTATATATCAAATTAATATCTAATTTATCAATTTATTTTCTAGTTATTATTTCCTCATTTGCTCAATGTAAGTCATTTTTACTAGAAAAATATTGTCTTTTTTTTATATGTCATTTTACAAAGTCAAAATATATATTATTATTGTTTTTCCTACTATATTGTTATCATAATCTCTTTTCCAATTCTTTTAATTTCCCTTTCTAATGATACTAATGATGTAATTTTGTAAAATAAATTATAATTTATGTTTTTCATACAAATTAATTATATTTATTAATTTATTATCAACTAACGTTTTCTTTTTTTGTTTGTACATAAATGGTAAAAATTATCTGTATACAGTCCTACGATCTCAAATTTAAAACTAAAATATTATATACAACCTAATAATTTAAGTATTTATCAATTAAAATAATATTTATTAAAATCTTCTTATAAAACATAACTCTTGCATTTCAGCTACCAAACATTTATATATTCTCTATAAAAACATGAAATA
>JBBPBS010001102.1:2968421-2979196 GCA_037974835.1 Cicer judaicum
AAAAATAATATTATTGACATTTTAAAATATAAAAGATCAAATTATCACTTAAAATTAAAATAAAGAATCAAATTGGGAAAGAAAAAAAATAAAAGAATAAAACGTTAACTGAAATTAAGTTAAAGAACCATATGTGTTATTTATCCTTAAAAAATATTTTTATTATTATTTATATATAAAATAGACACATTAAATTCATTATTTAGTGTGTGAGAAAAAGTAAAGAATTTAATTTATATACATTATCAGCGTAAAAAAGATATACCTTATCGATCAATGACCATCATTAATAATATTTAATTTTTGTTATGATTATTTATAAAATTACTAAAATGATTAATTATGATTTGTGAATTGTGTACAAAAATTTACTGTATCATCGCATGAAAATTAAATTAAGAAATAAAGAGTTTATAGAAAAAAGACATATGAAGTATGTTGATTTGGTGTTTAAAATATTGATTAGGGTTCGCAAGTTCAATTCAAACAAGTGGAGGAATGAAAGCATCGTATAACTATAAAAAAGGAAAGCCACTTAATGCGACATTTAATACTTTCATCTAACTCAATCGTTGTGTCCTTTGATTCATTTGCATTTTATTTACGCTATCGTGTCCAATGCATATTCATAATGAATTACATGTATGTACTAACAAAAAAATTAAAATTAAAATTAAAATTAAATTATTATATTTATATTTCTTTTTTTACTAAATTATGTCTATAATTTAAGTTTAGGCCTAAAATTAAAGCCTCACTAGGATTTTTTTTAGTCAAAGCCTCACTAGAATTAATCCTTAGGTCAGCTATTAAAGGGAGATATATTTAATTATCTGTGTAAAACAATGTAAATATGTTTATAAATAAAACAAAAACAATGTAGATAATTGACTTAGTATGTGTATGTCAATATAATTAGGATGTTAAACTAATCCAAATATATTTCTGTAATATATTTTTTCTTAAATATAAATACGTAATAAAATAATTCAATATTTTACACACCTCAAAACATTTATTGTTAAAGTAATATATAGTTACATAACAATTAAATATAAGTAGAGAAAAAAAAAATGTTACATTTTTTTATGTTTGTGTTAGTGCAAAGGAGACCTTCAATTGTGAGGTCCCTTCCACCCAAAATGTAAAATAAATATTTTTTTATTTTATTTTTCTAATTAAAAAAATTAATACATAGATTGTACTGTATCATATAACAATTATAGACATAATTTTTTAATTTTAAATTTAATTCATATGATATGTTATGTTATAATTGATGAATCCAAATCGGAAATATTGAGAAGACACTTGATTAGGCATTTACTATTTATACCCAAATCGTTCTTTGAAAGGGACAATCCTTTACGCAACAATTGAAACTGTTACTAAAACACAACATCATAATAATAACGCAATGCTTCTTTTCACTCCTTTTAAATTCAGGTACAACCCAAATTTGATCATGGCCCTATAAATGTCAAGTTTCATATATATTTTTTTGATATTTTTCTCTCTCTTCAATTCAACATCATGAAATAGAGATTGGAGAGGTAGCTTGATTTGATTCAGTTTTTTTTGCATATGTTCATCTATGTTGGATTTTAACTTTTAATAAGGTATTTTACTTATTATTATTCTTTTAATTCTAGAAGATTTGAATTTTTTTTGTTGCTTTTTTGCATGTTAATTTCCTCTGTTTATTATATATAGTTTTGTTAGTGGTGGATCGTGATCTTTTTATTTGTTTGTTTGTTGTATACTATTTTTCTTATAAAAAATTCTAACATGGTTGGTTTGTATGATTTAATCTAACATGGTGCATGTATGTAAATTTAATTGTTTATGATATTTTGGAATTTTTACCAGAAATTGGTCTTGTGTTTTCTTCAGGGAAATGAAAAGGATTTGATGAGTAATCTTTCACTATATAATAATATTAATGGAGAAAAGAATAATTAGAAGGTTTTTTAATGTGATGGTGAGAGAAGAGAAAGGTATGAAGCCTACTCTTCTAAAATGTGGTTTGGCTTTGGCTCTTACATTTGCTGGTTTTCTCTACTCTCACTTTAGAACTAGAAGGATCAAGCCTTCGCCTGCTAATTCCTCCAAAGGGCACCCTTCAGGTTTGTTTCTTAATTTCCTATGAAGCACGGATAGTGACACGACACTAGTAATAATTTGATAAAATAATTTAATTGAATGTAATTAAGGTGTCGGTTTCATGTTAGTGTTTGACACCACATATGTCGAACACGGGACACGCCTTCGATAAGAGGTGTTGTGTCCGTGCTACAGAGTTAATTTCTTCATCATATCAAGATTTATCTGGTTTTAGTTTTTGTTATTTTATCCTTTTGAATGATGAATCTTTTGTGATATTTTGTATGTATGATGAATTTAATTCAGGAGGTATAAGAACAGCATCAAGTTCTTGCAACAATCTTTCAGAAGGATATAATTTGGATTCTGTAAGTTATATGAGAAAGATAGTATATTTTTTTATTGTTTTTTCAAATGTAATTTTTTTCAAATGTAATTATCATCTTGTAATATTGTTGAAAAATTATAATTTAGAAGCTTAATATTATAAATTTGATGAAATGTTATTGTTGGGTATAGCTCGTAGTTAGTGATAAGTAGAAAGGTCGCTCAGCTCAAACATTAGTTGGGCTGCGATCGGGGGATCGGGGTGCGGAGCTAATCCACCTCAATACGGTTCAGAGTTAATCTTGTAAATTGGACCATTTAAACACAAGTTTTAATACGTAATCTTAAGCTTGAATCATAATAGATAGGTACGGCCTATGAAAGACAAATACTAACACGTCAACCCCGGTAATAATTTGAGACAATAAATTAATTGAATGTAATAGAAGTGTCAGTGTTGTGTCGGACACCGGAACATGCCTTTGATAAGAGGTGCTACATAGGGTACTGCAGTCGCTCTACAATCGAAGACATAGGCTCAATTAGCCAAACTTTGTGATCAAATTTCATGTTTTTTGTTTGCATTTTTTGTATCATTTTTTGTGTTCTAACGGTTCTTGTATACCAGGAAGAAACATGCATCAACAAGGTGGTTGGTAGAAATTCTCCAATCGGCGTCTCTCCAAGAATAAAACAAACAGGAGAGAAAGATGAGTTCATCCTCCTCCCTGAAATCAACGAAACAGAGTTTGGAGCCAGTAATACTGTTGCAGGAAATTCTTGTAAAAAAGATGTAGAAACACCAAGGTCAAGATTAGAATCTCCTGCAGCGTATGCAAGTCCTGAAAAAGATGACTACGAGCAAGAAGTAAGGCAACTTAGGAACATGATAAGAATGCTTCAAGAGAGGGAAAGAAGTCTTGAGGTTCAACTTCTTGAATACTATGGTTTAAGAGAACAAGAAACTGTTGTAATGGAGCTTCAAAACAGGTTGAAGATAAGTAATATGGAGGCAAAGATGTTCAATCTAAAAGTTGCGACATTACAGTCTGATAATAGGAGATTAGAGGCACAGGTTTCTGGTCATGCAAAAGTGTTGGCTGAACTTGAGGCTGCAAAAACAAAAGTGAAATTTCTGAAGAGGAAAATTAGGTATGAAGCTGAACAGAATAGGGAGCATATAATGAATCTTAAACAAAAAGTTTCCAAGTTGCAGGAAATTGAAAGCAAATCTGCTGCTTGTGATGAAGAAATTCAAATGAAGCTAAAAAGGCTTAATGATCTTGAAGCTGAGGTTGAACAGTGGAGGAAATCTAATTTGAGATTGCAGAAGGATAATTCTGACTTAGCTAGAAGATTGGATTCTACTCAAATCCTTGCAAATGCTGTTCTTGAAGATCCAGAAGTAATAACATCATAATCACCAATCTACTCTCTTAAATATTTCATTTGTCTCATATTAAGTGTCACATTTGAAATATATGCTTTTCTATTAATATATCAATCTGCCTAACTACTCCACTAAGTTATACTATTAATAAGGATATTTTAGACAATAAAACTCATTTTATAATAGAAATTAGTACACTTAATGATTTCCTAATGGCAGTTAATATCAGATGAAGAAAAACTCAAATTCACCCTTTGTTTTTGAATGCAGGCAGATGCTCTAAGGGAAGAAAGCAACGGTCTTAGGCGAGAAAATGAGGGCTTGATGAAAGAAATTGAGCAACTACAAGCTAATAGATGCACAGATCTTGAAGAGCTAGTTTATTTAAGGTGGATAAATGCTTGTTTGAGACATGAATTAAGACATTATCAACCTCCAACTGGTAAAACAGTTGCAAGAGACTTAAGCAAAAGCTTAAGTCCCTCTTCTGAGAAGAAAGCTAAACAGCTTATACTTGAATATGCAAATAATGGTGAAGGGAGAACTAGCATTTCTGATTTTGATTCTGATCAATGGTCCACTTCACAAGCTTCTTATATAACCGATTGTGGTGAGTGTGATGAGTATTCTCCTCTTGGTAATCCCTCGAACGCACGAGACGCGCGAGACGTACGTGACGTACGAGTCAATACGACAAACAAGTCTAAGATCTTTGGAAAACTTATGAAGCTTATGAGAGGCAAAGACAGTAGTAGCAATCAACAAAATGGTAGAGCTACATCTTTAGAAAAATTTGGTTCAAGAGAAGATAGTATTAGCAATTCATCACATTTTAGCTTGAGTATGTCGGCTCAACATGATTCTGGAGCTGGGGGTCTTAGGAGTGAGTATGAAACTCCGACCAATGCGTCTAGAACTTCTCTTGATTTCAACAGAACCTTGAGTTTGAAGGAAGAGAGTAGAAGAAACTCAGATGTTGGAAGCTCAAAGAATTTCAGTCCAAGCAAAAGTGGTTCAGGAGATTTGAAAATTACCTCTCATTCTTTCTCAGATTCTTATAGTGCAGAGAAAGCTAATTTGATCAAATATGCTGAAGCTTTAAAAGAATCTAGTGGAACTCCCAAACATACTGTACATAGAAGAGCTGCATCATATAGTTCTTTTTAATTTAATAGCTATATAGAACAATTATACTCTAGACCACTCAATCTGGTGAGACATATTGGAAGATGAAACCAACTACAATTTCATCATAACTCTTTTTTGTCTCCAGAGTTCCAAAAAATTTGCCTCAAAAAAAGGTTTGCGAAATTTTAATCAAATTTTTTCCTATGTTGGATATTTGTAGGGGTAGATTGACATTAAGTTGGTAATATTAGGGTTGAACTTGAAATTAGGTGAATAATGTCAGAATACATTTGATAACAAATTTAAAGAGGCGCATACTTAAATAATATTCTACAATTTCAAATATTATTTTAAAATATTGATAATGTAAGAGACCAATTTAATACGACTCTATAATTTCAAGTAAAAACTTCCATATTTATTTTAGTGTTATTCTAAAAATTTCATATTTATTGTATATATACTTGTAAGAAAATAATCATACCCTTGTGGATTTTGATTAAAGATCCTCTATCATCTGTTTTACTTCCAGCTATGGTGATTATCTAATAACTATAAGCCATTTGGCTTCTCCATGATTGCATTTCATATGTGGTAGTCCAAAACTAACTACCAAAAATAGAACAATAGATTTATAAATAATCAACAGTAACTTTTGTACTATAAAATATTTTACAAACAAGTTGGTCTGAAATTTCTCATAGTATATATATTCTTTTGTAAATAGATAATTTTATCCCACAATATATATATATAGATAAAATACATAAAATATAGAATAATATTCTTTTAGCACCATCCTTTAAAATAAGAAACTTGTGTAATGTGTAGTTGTACTTGTACATAACAACATTTAGCAATAGATAAATAATCATGAGTCCAATTCCTTATCCAATAAGAGCTATGCCTTGTAGAAGTAAAGAATCAGCCAGAATTTGGTTTGCAGCTTGTGAAGGATGAACACTGTCCCAAAACACATACTGAGTTGCATTAGAACAAGTTCCTATTGATTTTGGATTGCACAACAAGGATGTTGTTTCAACAGTTCCTGTTCCACAACAACCTCTTCCTGCCTCAGCAAAACCTATACATAAGAAAGGTTAGAAAAAAAATTAAAGAACATCATGATCTTGTCATTCTATTGAGGAAAATACTAGTGCTTAAAAGTCACCCGAAAATGTAAAGACGATCGACTGACACTCTTCAGAAGTATAAGTTAACGGTTGTGCTTATCTTTACAATTGAGACGGTGACTTTATTATTATAAGTTCGACGAGTTCAATTTTGAGGGATACTTCCGTTTTGTATTATTTTATTGAATTGAGATCTATCTAGTCATTGTCTCAACCGTAAATACCAGAAAGACAATTAAATTAAATCAAATTAAATTAACTTATATTTTTTAGAAGTATTTTTAATCATCATTAAAATTTGGATGACTTTTAAACACGGGATTACGATAAACCAGTTATAAAATTGGTCTACTGTAGCATTAGTCTTATGTTAAATGAAGTATCTAAGTGAAAAAAAGGTGTTGTGTACCAGAATCTGAAGGTTTTTGAACAAGGTCATAGAGAGGTTTGTAAATATCAAAAATCACAATCTTAAGACCAGGAAGTTGCTTTTGAAGATTTGATGCAGCTGAGTTGACTTTCTTGTTAAATCCTTGAGCATCAGTGTTGAGTCTTGAGACACAACCATTTTCATTGAAACCAAATAAAGTCCTTGCAGCAGGTAGGCAACCCAATGGTGGAAGTGAAGTCACTCCAATTTTTCTAGCTCCCAATCCATACAACTCCTGTGTGCCAACAAATAATCAATATTAGCATTTATTGATATAAACACTTGTGTGAAACCGAGAGAGTTTATCAAATATCATAAACTGTTTTTAATTTGTTTCTATAAATTCTTTAAGGTAAAACAACTTATAACTTATAATTAAACAATTTAACTTTATTTTAAGGTTTGTTACAAAAATATCTTAAATATAAATACTTGACTCTATTTGGCTTGAGTTATATTTTACTTCTCTTTTTATTAAAAGAAGTCAGGTCAAACAGTATGTTTAAATTTTTTTTAATTAAATGAAGAATTTAATCTTTTATGTATAAAATTATATATAAAGAATTTTTCAAAAAGTAGTTCATAAGAGCTTTTCAAATCAAGTAGGAGACTTTTGATAATTTTATCTATATTTTTATTATTTAAACATAAATCCTATTATTCTATTAAAAAAATTATTTTAAGTTAAACAAAAACAATAATTACCAAACAAACAACTTTAACTTTATTCCTAAAGTTTGTTTTAAACTTTAATTTCAGAATAGCTTTTAATGTCAAAATAAGTCAAACTAACATAGCCTAATATAATAAGTGTGTATGTCATAAACATTTAATTAAGTTGTTTATCTAAATAAAGACTAGTTGATAAACATATTCCAATGGATGACTAACTCAATAAATAACAAGAACAGAATACCTTAACAAAGCTTGAGAAAGAATCTAGTAGGTAAGATGAATACTGATCAACAGTGAGTACTTTGTTGATCCAAGGATTGACATAATAATTTTGTACAAAATCACTGCTGCCAGCACTCAATATGTACAATGCATCCTTGATTATTGATGCAGCTTTTTTACTCCCAGCAACTTTGGCCAACTTGCCTTGATATTCCTTGTAATACTCTAACTGCTGTGACAATGGAATTGCATGCTGCCAATAGGAAAAAAGAAAAACAAGTTCAAAACAAAACATTTTTTCATACCAAATATATCAAATGATTTTATATTTATGAAAAAACTTAAAAAGATAATCTATATGATATGAACTTTCAATCTATCAGTCAATTTTATAAAATATGTATCCAGTAAAAAGTTATTTAACTGTCTAATTATTCAAATGTTACACCGATGTAATTTTGTTCCAACTTACATTTAAAATAGCAGCTTTTTCATCATAACCAGATGCAGCAGAAGCAAAGTTTGCTCCAATAAGGAGGTTCTTCCCTGAAGCTTGTGGACTAAGATATGCAGGTGCAAAACTTGTAAAACCAAGTGTTTCAGCTACAAAACCAAAAAAAAAACTCAGACATGAATGAAACTTAAATACATGAGTATATGTGCAACATCTACTCCACATGATTGTGACTCGAAGGTAAGACCACTAAGATAATAATTAATAAAGTTTTTAAGTAATAAAAATGTCTATTATTCTACTATTTTTAAAACTGAAATTAATAAAATCTTATTTAAAACGAACACTATTTCAATAAATATTAAATCAATTGATTTTATTATCAAAAGAAAAATAAATATTACACGAAATCAATTACATCAATTTAATAAATAATTTTATATTCTAAAATGTCTTGCAAAATAATTTTTGATGAAAATTTAATAACTTTACTGAAATACTATCATGAGCTATAAAAGACCCCATTTTAATAACTGTAGTAGATCTTCTTATGTGTTGGGTCGGCACTAAGGTTTGGAAGATTTAGATCATTTTCATCTTCTTTAGTCAAATCTCAATCGGTCGTTGGATTAACCTAATAGTCGAGAGGTTGATATGTCGACAATTAGTTTAGTCCAACATTGGGAAGTTAGAGGGTGATAAAGGAGAAAACTACATCTAATGTAAGTTAAATGCATTTACCTGTAATATCAGTAGCTAACTTTCCATTGCAAAACCTGCCAGTAGGTTGTTTATTAACAAAGTCTCTACCATAAGGAGGGTAATTAGCCTTGAAAAGTGTAGGAAGATAATCATTATTCCCTACATCAACAGCAGAGTCACCAAATGTTATGATTGCTGGTACAAGGAGGGTACTGTCTTGTGCATAGCTACCACAAGTTAGGAACAAAGATAGAAAAAGTAAAACATGTGTTTGTTTGCTATTCATGATCATTTTGGAGGCTTGAGAGTTTCTTCTGTGTATGATGAGTATATATTGTAACTGAAAATGACACTTATTATAGGAGGATGGAAGTTGATTAAGTTAGGCATAGACATTAAATGACAACGTGTAGAGTGGTTACATGTGCTAGCTTAACACTCCATATATACTTTTGCTATTTCTCTCTCTCTGTTTTTTTTTTCATTTGCATCCTTTGCCAAAATCATGCAAATTAACTTTGATTTTTTGTTAGAAACAAAATATGTAATACAGATATTCTAACTCTTAGTCAAAAGTGCTGGAGTATGTTAGTCAATTGTATTTATGTTTTTGACCGAAGAATAATTGTAGTATATGTATTTCTAGTATGATTCAAGTTTAGAATTCACAGTGTATATTTCTTTTTACGATATACAACTTATATTTAAATAGTACTGTCCAAATAACAACATTAATCTTTTTTTAGCTAAATTAGCAATATGAAAAGAATGGACATAATACAACTACTTTGTAATCCTCCTAATTAGAAATTTAAATGAATCAATAATCGACAAAACAAGAGTATAGATTATGACTTTATTTGGTTTCATTTAGTAAAGTGGTGCTAGGTAGTTGAAATTGTGTGAAGGAGGTAGCATAGCTTAGCAATTAGTAGTTTGGTATAAGAATAATGAAGAGCATGTGCATGAGTTATTGCGGTTGTTGCATACAAAACTTCGGATACGTACTAAGCTCATCTTGGCGTGTGCAGAGGATGTATCTGATCTTCTTTTTATATATACATATATAAGTCAACATATAATCAATAATAACTACATTTGGATCCCCTAACACATCTTTATAAAATCAATTTATTTATTGGTATCTTAATTCAATGTGAAGTGAAATATAAATATTTTCTAATACACTTTTTTTAGAAAAATATATATAAAAATATTTAAATAATACAATCATAACATAAGAATATAACGTAAAATTTTATAATTAAAATAAAATTATTGTCTAATGAAAATTAGAGAATAATATTAATGCAATTTTTTTTATAAAAGATAGTTAGATTTATCTCAAATATTGCATGTATTCGGTACATCTACCTTCTTCAACTACTAAAAAATATTCAATATATATAGATCGAACTAAAGTTCTGAAACTAGATGTTTGAACCCAACATAGAAAAATTTAAATAATACAATCACATATAAGAGAAAAGAAAAAGAAAAATCTAATATAAACTTAAAATGGTTCTGATTGGTATATCTTCTAATCAAAAGAAGAAAATAATCTGATATAAACTTAAAAGTGTTTCTGACTAATATATTTTGTAATTGTAATTGTCTTAAACATTTTGAAAATCTAATATAATCTTAAAAATTAAACTCATAATAAAAAGAAAATACAATTTTAATAATTAAAATAAATTTTTGTTTTTATAAAATAATTTTCAACTTTTTAGTCTCTAAAATTAATATGATCCCTAAAAAAAAGTTTCTATAAAACCAAAATAGAGATTAAAAGTTAATAAAAAAATTTAAAAACTAAACTCAAAAAGTTATAATTTTGTAAGAATTCAAAATATATTTAATTAATTTTTTTAATACTCTCACAATTGGAGGGTTTGTACTATTAAGGTGTTTGCACAACCAAAATAGTCTCTCTTGCATGTAACAAATAACTATAACAAACACAAATATAAATATAAATATAAATATATATATATATATATATATATATAAATAAAAGATCAAACTCTTTATTTTTTTTATAACACCAAAAATTATGAAATTTTAAAATATACATCACCTTCAAGTCAACTCCAACATCATGTCTAACATTATTAAATTTAATATTTTGAATATAAATATTAGGTGATCGAAATCGATACACTCTTGCATCATATTAAGTTTTTATATCAAATATAATTTACCTTTAGA
>JBBPBS010001102.1:2989980-3077351 GCA_037974835.1 Cicer judaicum
ATAAATTATCATAAATGAAAGAGAAGAAATAGAGAAAATAATGTAAATCTTTTTATATCGACCATGCATGAATTAAACTTAAAAGTATTTTAAGTTTTTATGAGAGAAAAAATTTGAAGTTATTTAAAGTTGGGAAAACACTTAAGTGTCACATGAATTAAATATAAGATTTAGACAAATGTTCATAAAAATACATAATATTTAATATCTTAAATTTAAATTTTTTATTGTAATATCTTAATTCTACAAAATTTATCACACTTATGTTTTGAAAAAAATCAACGAAATTTATTTCCAACTAACTGATGTCTCTACTACAAACAATTTTTTTTTTGAATTAAAAGTTATATCATTAACAAACATTCCCACCTTAATTAGTTTTTGTATTTGCTTTTAGGAATGACATTTTATGTTTTAAACTAAGAATGACATTTTTTTAATAGTTTAATTGATATATATTATCTATAAAAAAAATTAGCCTATACATACATAGATCTAATTATCATGCTACTTTTAAAGATTTGTGATAATTTATTAATTAACCAATAAAAATTGACTAATGAGAAATTTGTAAATAGTACCTACAATTTAATATAAGTAAATTTATAAATAATATTTACAAATTAATTAATAAGTGGTACCCACAAGTAAATTTATATAATTATACTATACAGGTGAATTAAATTTTTATTTTAAATTATATAACTAGCTGAAGAGGAAAAATATTATCATGCATCAGTACGTGTCGTATCACATGTGACATTTTTCAGCATAATAACAATAATAGTAATAATATGCATGAGATGGAGATAGTATATAGACAATATTTGTTTTACCAAATTAAGAAATAGGGAGGTAGTGTAGACATATAGTATAGTATTATTTACATATCACGAAAAGTATGCAAGATAATGAAATCGTAGTCGGCAACACAAATAATGTGTATATATATTGTGAATTTTTAGCACATTATGTAAGTAGTCATATATATAATATGTGGGGACAAGATATGTAAATGTGCAGTCACTTTCAGAGCAAGCTGTGACTGTGACTATTCTGTGAGTTACAAAACTTTATAACCATCAAAAGATAGAGATAATCAATTTTCCATATATACCTAGGTACACCACACAAAATCGTATGGTTTGCTGCTCTCTTTTCTTTATATATAGCTGTCCCTAGATCGGCATGAAACCAATATTTGAAAATTCAAGAATATCATTAAACTGTTGAAGATATTATTTTACATTTTATCTAGTTTATTGTGCATACATATAAATATTTAGTATACTAATTAAAAGTAAAAAACAATAACTACAAAGACTCTTCTTATTATTTTTACCTTGATAAAATCCATTCAATGTTCATCCATTGATTGTCCTATGTTAGATATAAAAATAAAATGTTTGTCTTTTAATACCAACTTTTTTTTATAGATTCGTATATAATCTAAAAAGAAAGTATTTTTCCACCGAATTGGTTGTGCAAAGAGGTCTGCGGACTGGTGAGGTGCTGCTCCACGGTGTGCCACAGTGGAGAGTATTTTTTATTGTATCCACTCATCATGGAGAATGAATTAGGAGTCCTCTATAATTGAGGGCATACAGTAAAAGATACTGTTTTTGGGTCTCAACCCTCCAATTTCTATGAAAACAATAATTTTAAATAATTCATAAAATGTGTCTAAAGATAATATTCCAGTTAGAGTTTTGAACATATGGACATATATTAGTACATATGTCACATTTGCTTGATCATATTTGGCTAAAAAACTAAAGCCCTTCATTTACAATCAAACGTGTTAAATTAAGTTATACCAACAAACTTGACCCTAAAGAAAGCTATACCGGCAAACTTTAAAAATGAATATACTCCCAATATTCTTTTCCCAAAATCCACCAAATTCAAGCCATTTTCTTCATTAACATAATATTATTAACTTTTATATGAACATAAATATATTTGAATGCTATTGCTTAAAATAACTAAATAATTTAAATTTATTTCATGAAATAAATATTTATATCAGTATTATTTAAACACATTTATAAAAGTAATTTATAATATGCGCATAAACTACTTTCAATTTGTTTCAGTAAACACTCAATAAAAAAAATACAAATAAACACTTGATTGAACTCCCCAAAAACAGTTGGCTGAACAAATATTTGATGCTCTTATTCTATTGCTTTCATTGCATCTCTCCATTTTGGAACCAAAATAAGTTTTGCTTGATTATGCAATTCAAACAGGAAATGATATGACGCAATTCCCCCTGCTTATTTTTAATACATCAAGAATCATATGCAATTCCATTTATGCCCTTGTTGAATCATATCAGAACATTATTCAATTTAACAAGAATGCAAGTATCATTTCCTGAGGTTTTCAGGGAAACTGGGTTGAAAGTTCATGTATCAAAGTTCAGTGGATAGTAAATTTCAAATGAAAATTGAGATAATTTTCGATTGCACCATCAGTCCATATATTGACTAGAATGAAAATTCAAAATTTGATAACTTATCACAGAGAGCCTAACAGAATATATATATATACACACATTCATTCCTGGTGAAGACAAGAGTAGAGTAACATTTGTAGACCAAAGAACAACACAAAGCTAACCAACTGAAAGGAATAAACATTAATCAACTTCTCCTGTACCAGAATATTGATAGCTATTTCTGTTTATCTTTTTTTATATCAAAATTTCATTCTTTTTGCAGGTCCTTGATCAATTATGGGATCAACAGAAGGTGCTTGCGACTCAGTTGCTTCCTGAGTTTCAGGGCCTTTCTCAGTTTCTGCTGTTGAAGGTGGAACATACCCTTCTGGAAATGGTGGTGGAGGTGGAGCTGGAGGAAGCTGCAGAGGCAAGTAAATATTCACTTCTTACCATCAGCTATTTGTTTAGAGTCTTAAATGTTGTAAAATTCTAATTTGAATAATATTTAGGTTTAACCTTAGTTTACATTTATCAACAAACTCACAATACTTGTTTAAATTTCTATATTTAGGACTAGGCATGTTGGGCAATACCTCTCATTCCTTGTTACTCAAGGCACAGGTTTTAATAAGCTTCTAATAATGTGCTACGTGAATGTTTGAAAAGGAAACAACGGAAAATTGTATATCAATTCACCTTGTGTTGCAAGGATGCAAGAATATGATCCACCCGCTTAAGTTCTTTTATGTCAACTGTCTCTTTACTAGCAGCCTTTGGTTCCGGCAATGTAGTATCGTTTTCAGAATCAACTGACCCAGCTAGAAGAATCACAGTTCAGATAATGTGCACAAAATCAATAAAAGAAAACAAAATTGATTAAAAATTTCAACAAGAACATGGCTTACAGGCTGGCGTAACATAAGACATAACAAGAATGAAACACATATGGAAAATCAGATGGCAAAGTAATACTACACTAGCAGTAGTAGCATTTCTCTGTATGCTCACAGACATTACATATGGCTTAAATGAAACATCTGATCTCAACTAAGGTTTTCTAGTAACTCAACAAAAATTTAATAGCCTATCCAGGTAACCCTTTTCAATGGGCAAAAGAGGTAAGCCACAAACACTATTATTTAACTGTATAAATGCATAATGGCTCACCACAAAAAGACTACATTTCTATAGCTGTATATATTTTAGAAAAAAATACAATTTTTCAAACCCTGTCTAATTTATATCAAATTTCTATGCAGGGTTTAGAAAAGGTTACACCGCCGCAACCTAGGCTGTGATATCAAAGTTTTTGACGTCTCCATGATTGCAACACAAACACAATTAAAATTGCAATTAACCGTGATTCTCTACCGCATCAAGAGTTGCAACACGATCGCAATTTAAACCCTTGTTTCTGTAACAAACATCTTATTTTTCCAAAACAGAAAGAAGAAAAAATTGAGCTAACCATATCCTATCTTCTCCAGCTTAGATGCAGCTGTAGTAAAAGCCTTTTGTATATAATACAGTGCCCTTCCCTACAAGATCAATGGGGCAAACAGTATTGAACAAACACCAAAAATTGAATTAGAAATAAACAAATTACTAAACAACTTAATTAATTACTTATAGCCTTTTATTTGGACAGTATTCAGTACTTATTGCTAGCATAAGCGCTTATCATATAAGTACTTATGTATAAACTATTTCTATAACAAAAGATAAAATAAAGCCAAACTATTTTCATCAGCTATCTTGGGAGAGTTTATCGGAATAAGATAAAAACAACTTCTGCACATGTTATAAGTTGTTTGTATAAGTTCTCTCAAATAAGACATGTTTGGATTGGTTATTGAAAACAACTTATGACCAATCGATAGCATGTTTTCAGCTTACTTTCATAAGCTCCTCAATGATAACTTATGAAAATAATTTGACTTTATTTTATAGAAATAGATTATAAATAAGCACTTATACCATAAGTGTTTATGCCAATATAAGTGCTAAATTAAGTTGATTACAAAACAATAAAATTTGAAAAAGGAATAGTAATAGAGCAATAGAACATACAATTCTAGCAGCAAAAACACTGGATAACTGTGGAGCTTGATAAATTGAACCATCCAAAATGTAATAAGCAAGCATTGGCGTAACTTTATCAGGACTATCCCTTTTCTGCTTCCTCATAATGAAAAGGTGAGGTTCCATAACTTCACTCAACACATACTCCGTTCCCGTCATTTTCCTAAACAAAAACCCTAATCATAGTTAGAGAATCAAAATTGAGATTAATAGTGAAGCATAACAATAGTAATAATAGTTTAAAAGGAGTTACGAGAGTTGAGAGAGATCTAGAGGGTAAAGAGATCGCATTCGGAGTTGTTCGTTGTTTGAAGTCCAATCGTAGAAAGGTGATAAAGCGAAGTAATCGAAAACGAGGTTACGATCCAGTGGGTAACTGTTTAGCCATAATTGATCTCTGAAGCATATACCGGTCATGTCGGTTCCCGGTGGTTGTGCCGTTGGTACTCCTTCCATCATTCCGGCGCCCGGTGCCGCCATCTTTAATTTTGTACTATTCAATATGCAAATTCATCTTCAACATTGTCAATTTTGATCAATTTTCTTTTTTTTTTTTGTTATGAGAAAATTGAAAATTGGGCCGGATAAAATGGTAACCCGAACCCAACTATGGCCCAATAATTTTGAACTCATTCTCTTCTTTTCGTATCAAAGAACCAAAGACAGTGTTCAACTTCAATGTCTAAACAATGAAAAGAACGATTAGGTTTCATCAATTTTCAACAACATCAATCCAAAAATTCCCAAAAAAACAGTATCTCCCAATTCCTCACCAAACAATTCCTCAACCAAAAGGACAAGACCTAGATTTCATAAACGTTTTTCATAGTAACATTATTCACTCTCAATGGGAAAAACTCAATCCTTTATCAAACTCACTAACCCCATTCAGAATCAAACACATTCTCTTAAAACTCCAAAACGACCACGTTTTATCTCTTAAATTCTTCAATTGGGTTAATACTCATAACCCTAATTCTCACACCCTTCATACCCATTCATTCATCCTCCACATTCTCACCAAAAATCGAAACTTTAGGACATCACAATCAATATTCAGTAAAATCATTACTAATTCAAATCTCTTTGAAGCATTGCTTCATTCCTACCGTTTATGCTATTCTTCACCCCTTGTTTTCGATACCCTTTTCAAGACTTTTGCTCATAAAAACAAGCTAAGAAATGCAACTGATACTTTTGTTAAAATGAAGGAATATGGTTTTTTTCCATCTGTTGAATCTTGCAATGCTTTTCTTAGTTCAATGCTTTACCTTAAAAGACCTGAATTGGTTTTATCGTTCTATAAGCAAATGGTTTGTGATAGTATTTCACCTAATGTTTACACTCTCAACATGGTTGTTTCTGCTTATTGTAAATTAGGTGAATTGAATAAAGCTTATGAGGTTTTGGAGAAGATGAAGGATATGGGTTTGTGTCCTAATGTTGTTACTTTTAATGCTTTGATTTCTGGGTATTGTGAAAAGGGTTTGCTTGGTTTGGCTTTAAAGGTTAAAACTTCGATGATGGGAAATAATGGGGTGTGTCCAAATGTTGTTACTTTTAACACTCTTATTAATGGGTTTTGTAAAGAGGGGAAAATGCATGAAGCTAACAGGGTTTTTAGTGAGATGAAGTTGGCTAATGTGGCTCCTAATGTTGTTACTTATAATACTTTGATTAATGGGTTTGGTCAAGTTGGTAATAGTGAAATGGGGATTAGGGTTTTTGAGGAGATGGAGAGGAATAAAGTGAAGGCTGATATTTTGACTTATAATGGATTGATTTTGGGATTTTGTAAAGAAGGGAAGACTAAGAAAGCTGCTTATTTGGTTAAGGAGCTTGATAAGCAAAATTTGGTACCAAATGCATCAACTTTTTCGGCTCTTATTTTAGGTCAGTGTGTGAGAAACAATTCGGAACGTGCTTTTCTTGTTTATAGAACCATGGTGAGGAGTGGTTATAGTCCAAATGAGAATACTTTTAGGTTGTTGGTATCTGCTTTCTGTAAGAATGAAGACTTTGATGGAGCTGTGCAAGTCTTGAGGGACATGTTGGACAGATTCATGGCTCTTGATTCTTGTATTTTGTCTGAGGTTTGTAGTGGACTTTGTAGGTGTGGGAGAAAACAGTTGGCATTGATGCTGTGTAGTGAAATTGAAGCCAAGCGTTTATTGCCACAAGGTTTTGACAAAGAAAAAATAGTCATCAATAGTATAGATAATGAGACAAGTAATTGAACTTGTTAGTTAGGTTGCTTTTTGCCTGTGTTGTATGATTTTTGAAGCTGTGAATTACATGCTTCATTGTAAAGAATGTTTCATTAAATAAATCAACCACAAAAGATACATATACTTTGAGATCGAGCTGTTGTATATGTTACATGCTACTCCATTTTTCATTATCATGATATAGTTATAAGTTATATAATAAGCGTTCGGTTGGAATTGCGGCAGAATTTATAGCGTCCTGATGTATTCCTACTGAAAAATTGTCGAAAGCTACAAAATGTAGATTTTCCATTGACATGTGGTTGGTGTGATGCAAATGGAAAAACAAATAGACACTAAATCAACTGGCAGCCCTCCAACTCAAAGGGTGGCAAGCGCGAGCTATATAGTACAAAATAGTTTGCTATTATTTTACATGAAATTTTCTTTTTCCAACCAATAGAGATGAAAGCACAAAACTATCCTGTAAGATTAAAATAGAAACTGATAATGTGTGTATGTTAATTGTTTAATCATAAGAGGGTTCTTCCATTTATCAGTCTTCGCTACCAAGATCTCCCCATCTTACATTGTGCCTTGCAGCAAGGTAGTGTGCTCCAACTGGTCCTCTGCTACCATAAGGATAGAGCTCTGGAGCAATCTTCTTGTTTTCAATTTCTTTTAGCAATGGAGTGAATAGTGCCCAAGCTGCATCAAGTTCATCGCTTCTGATGAACAGCCTTCGTTCGCCTTCAATAGCATCTAAGAGTAACCTCTCATATGCATCTGGTATTTCTCTTGGATACCTTCACACAAATTGAAAGTCAAAAAATTATTTAACACCCTCATGCTTGCTTCCACTGAATTAACTAGATTACCGAGTTAACCTTCACAATTAAACTTAGATTAATTTAGCAATAATGTTCGATTCAAAACTTTTACTGTTGAATTCAATTCAGCCAACTCCATGAAGAACATATCTAGAAGGTTTTATACCTTGCTCGGTAAAGCAAATTCAGGTCACTTCTGTCTAATCTCATTCCCAGACCAGGAACTTTGTTGTTGATCTTCAAATATATAGCTTCATCAGGTTGTACACGAAGCACAAGCTCGTTTGTCGCTTTGTCTAGATCAGTTCCAAAGTTTCGCTTGTACAAGTTACCCGGGACGTGTCTGAATTGTACTCTGATTTCTGCACTGATACATTTTTTATGCATGGAGTATTTTGTAATCATGATTCCAAAGAATGCAAATCTAATACAAAAGTCCCAGATTTCCTAAAGAAAGATGAAATATTCCATACCGTTTAGTATGAAGAGCCTTGCCAGCTTTCATGAGAAAAGGAACCCCGTCCCATCTGGCGTTGTTGATAAAAAGAGCTGCAGCAGCAAATGTCGGAGTAAGACTACCCTTTGGAACAGTTGGATCATCTATATAAGCAGAATATGATTTACCACCCTTGCTGTGACCCTTATATTGACCAACTACAACATCTTCAAGCTGTATTGGTCTCATTGATCTCAGAACCTTTACCTGAACATAAAGATGATGGCTGAAACCTTTCATTAAGATTATAGGATATTTAGGGTAACTAATTGAAAATAAAATATTATAGGTAAGGTGTACTATATTTTCGAATTTGGGCCATATCAAACTCAACCCCAAAAACAAGATTGAGGATTGGTCAGAACAAGGACTAACTTGGTCATTGCTCTAGGTGATATGAGATCTCAACACACCCCATCATGTCTAAGGCTGGGCATCTGAAGTGTGGTTAAATACGAGTGGCCCAATAACATTGATCGTAAAACTAAAGATTGCCAGAAGAGATATACCTTTTCATTTCTGATGTCCTCTGCATCCAAGCTGACTGGCGGTTCCATTGCAAACAGTGCAAGTATTTGAAGAAGGTGATTTTGCATTATATCACGAATGATTCCGTAGTTATCAAAATAGCTATAAAAAAAGCAAGATTACAGCCTGATTAGTTTGTGAGTTACCATTTCACTGTAACATCAGTGAAACATATATGACAACATGACTCACCCTCCTCTTCCTTCTGTTCCAAAATCTTCAGAAAATATTAGTTGCACATTGCGAATGTGATTCCGGGACCATAGAGGCTCAAAAAGCAGATTTGAAAAACGAAGCACAGAGAGATTCTCCACAAGCTCCTTACCTAAGTAATGGTCAATCCTAGATAGTAATCAAATTTCAGTAATTCCAAACTTTCTTCTTTAGTTTGTTATGAAGAAAACAAAATGGAAAAAAAAAATGAACCTGAATATTTGTTCTTCGGTGAGGTACTGCTTCAAACATCTTGTTAGCTCACTAGATGATTCCGAATCACGGCCGAATGGCTTTTCGACAATAACTCTTGTCCAGCCATTTTTTGAAGAAGCTTTGAGGCTAGCACATCTCACCACATCCACAAATATGTTTGGAGGTATTGACAAATAAAACAACCTGTTTGAAATTCTTCCACCCTAGAAGAGACCATTACCAAAATGTAACAAAATATGTATTTCAATGCTAAGGCATAGACCTGCCATGATTAAAAAAAATGCCTTTCTTTGGTTGATTATAGAACCCTTTTTTGTAACAGCAAGTTTTGATTTACATATTATCATTTGTTCTACAGGCTTTTCACCTTATTCAGAAAGATCTACATATTCCAGCACTTTTTGAAGGAATATTAAATCCAGGGACTACTCTGAGAAAGCAATTATTGTTTAGTGTCAAATTTGTGAGTTAAATAGCGTATAAGATCAGATATGGTTTTTTTCTACCATTACCTCTTTCTCTTTCAGCTTGCAATCCAAATCTCGAAAGTTGTCCTCAGAATTGTACAGACCAGAATGGTAAAAGCATCTTTTCAAGAATTGATCCATTTTATCTTCACAGTTTTCCCTACAACTCAAAAAAACTCATCAGTATCAGGGAAAAGTAAGAAAAGGTTTTACATTATGCTGCCACAATAACATAAAAAATGAAAATTGATACCAATGAGTCTTAGTGATGACTTAAGAAAAAGGTGAAAGAAGTTTCTTAAATATTTGCCAGTTAACTATTTATTTTTCAAACCTCATACTTTTTTCTCTCTACAATCATGAATAGTTATAAGACATTTTTAGCAAGTTTTGTACCAATACTTACATACCAAATATCATTGCTACTATAAAATTTACCTCTTGTCAATTCTGCATGTTAAAGTCCGGCTAATCATGTTCCTTAACTCTTCATCGGTCATTTTGCTCCGAGCATATCCAAACACAATAAAATCCTGCATAAAGATAACAACTATAGAACCTCAAACATAATGTTCCAAACATTTAAATCATCTACAAACAACTCATTTAGCTAAAGTTCAAGCTTCTGAATGAAAAACTGTATACTAAATTAATACATACCTCAGGTAGCCAATCTTCATAAAAAAGAGCAAAGAGTGCTGGAAAAATCTTTTTTTTGGCAAGGTCTCCAGAAGCTCCAACAACAGTTATACTAAGGTTGGATCCTTTGCATTCAGAATCTGACAAGGAAAATGATCCTTCAACTTGTTGAGGTTGGCCATCTTCTTTGGCCAATAAACTTCCAGCAGAACCTGCATAAATATGTGAATTATATGAAATATGACTTTAGCTAAAAATTTTATTTTCTTGCTGAAACTACACAATTTCAGACCATTTTACAACTGTCCAATACGTGATTTGAACTTTGTCTCCTGAAGTTATAATGTCAAACTCTTACCACTTAACTGGCACTATGGGGACAATGTGATATCAACTAGAAACATAACGTTATTAGTTTTTTATACAAGGTGAATATGATCTACCACTTGAAGTGGCTAATTCACAAGGATAAAAGAACCCTAAGAAGCCAATAATTCTAACTCTACTAAGATGTTGCAACCAAACTGCCACAACATTCTTTTGGGTACTATAAAACATCCAAATCCAAGATCTCCTCCAATATTAATTCTTTTAATATGCATGAATCTGAGATCAAACCTAAGATCACAAGCTCAAAGATGTGATCCCCTTTCACTCACAACATAAAGGTTGTTGAGATCTCTACTACCACATCACAAATACAATTGCAACACGATCAGAACCACAATTTAAAACCATAGGCACAAACAAGTTGGCTGTTGAAGGCATATCTATAATAATAAAAGCTAATATCACACTCACCACAAAGCCAATGCATTGAAAAAATAGTAAATCAAGGGCAACAGGGGAGCATCTATTGCCACATCAAGTAGCAAGGTATACACACAACACAATCATTTTAATCAAGGTAAATTTAACCTTCACAATATCAACAACATCATAAAAAGGAAGAAAAAAAAGAGAGAAAATCATATAAAGAAATAGAAGACACACCATCATGAGAAGAAACAGCATTTAGGGGATGCCCATTTGAGGATTTGAGCTGAAAATGTTTTCTTCTACCCTTGTTTCCATGGTGACTAATGCAAGAAAGCCATAAAGTGGAGCAAGTGAATTTAGTGCAAAGTTGTGGTTCATTCTTAAATGCATAGGATGTAACAATGGTTGAATAAGAACCTATAACACTTGCCATGCAAATTCTGTCTGAATAATTCACAACGGAACCATGTGAACTTGATTGAGGAACAACAAAGTAATAAAAATCTAAGACCAGAAACAAGAGTTTAGGAATTTAGTTTATATAGTTAATCATTGAAAAAAATATTTATAAAAAATGGATAAATGTTTTTATGAAGGTGACACTATACCAAAATTGCCCTTTGAGTTAGGTAAACGGTCAAATCAAATGAAAGCAAATGAAGGGGTTAATTTGTAATTTGCAAACACATGACAAAATTATCTTGAATGAGAGGCCCGTGTTTTTTCTTTGATATATTTCTTCTGCATTTTCTTTTTTGACAGCAAATGTATAAAATAATAGTGAGTCGACTCATCAGTCATAATTTGATATGAGGTATGTATGACGCTTATTTAGAGTTCACCATTATTCATTGAGTAAACTAAATAGACCACTAAAAAAATTAAACTATAGGAAAGATTAATACAATCATTTTTATAACTTGATTTACCAGTAACAATAAATCCCTACTATATATTACTTCAAGATGGCTATAGATTTCCATAAATATGATTTTTTGCTGACGCGGGAGCATTTTCTAGAAACCCAAAATAAAATAAAAAATGCAAGTTCTAATCAATGTAATAGTTATGCTTCAAGGTGAAAGATAACAATGGCAATTGCAAGTGATCATAGAAAAGTGTTAAAAAATTACCAAGTTTAAAATTTATCATGATTTCAGTCCGGTGAACATTAATCAAAGTTAAAAATAACTATTAATCAGACTGGATGGATGACAATAATATTTTTCTTTTAGTTATAGAAAGAATAGAATAGAGAATTCAAACTGTTATGAAAGTCAAAAAGAGCCTTTATTGCATCTTCAATTCTTGCCTGCACTTTGTAGATTTGATGCACTAGTTTCTCGAATATTACCTCCTCTTCTAATTTTCTTACTCTCTTTTTGTGCAACAGAGTGTGAAGTATTTTGTTGCTACTCAATATCTTTGTTTTTTTTTTTTTTCGTTTAGCAGGAACTACCAAAGACAGAAAGTGGTGAAAATCCAACTAGCGAGCAAATTCTGAGCCATGAAGAAATTGTTAATTGAAGTTTGTGCCTCATATAAAAGCATGAATAAAAACTTTTATTCGTAATGATCTTTTTTATCTCATAACATTGAATTGAACTTCTGTAATTTTCCACATGTGTTCATCTTTTGACAGCTTTAATTACTAAGCAAATTATCGTCAATGCAATTGTATTGTCATGGCAGAACTGATCCTAACAAGAGTATTTGATATTTGATTTGTTACGACAATGGTTCATCGATTCATAATTATTGCTTTTGCGTACATCTCATTAGATTCAGCTTGGATAACCATTGACATAATAAATTAATTCGGAACTTTAATCTTCATCACCTCTTGTTTTCGAGAATTTCTCAAGTACATCATTACACAAATTCAATGTAAAAAAGAAATGCAAAAACAAGCAAAACAAATTGGTATCCAACAACAGATTCTGTTTGTTCAAAATAATTGAAAAAAGGACATCATTGTTTCATGAGGTAGTGCAATGTAGATAACAGGAAAACCAGAGTCTTAAAGATATCACAACAAATATTCAACCACATATAACACATTCTCATGGATATCAACAATCCAGCACAGATAAGAGGTGCTTCCTTCAATATCGTATAACAGATCAGTCAATGTACATCATTGCATATGTTGAATTTCAAGCATGTTAGAATGCCAAACCATTTTACCCCATGAAAAAAACAGGATTCACCGACTGATTCCCGGACTTGAGAGCTCTTCAATGTTCATCAGAATCTTCTTTATTACTATCATCAACAAACCTAATACTCATTCTCTGTATGATAATTTTTCACGAAGATTCTTGCAGCCTGTACATTGTGATTTCCTGCTGCTTGAAATATCGCCTATCCTCTTCATCGACCAACACAAGATTCAAAAAGTACTTCACACTGAATTTGTTATTAATGTTGTGATGAGTTGGTGTCAGCTCATAAGGACTGAGGAACAGTCTGATTGGGATTGACTCGCCTGTAAAAGCAATCAAGCATTACTCATTGAATTTATGGGCACAAATGTTGTCTTTGAGAAATTGGTTTGCTAATTGCAAAACAATATAAGCAGAACATATTTTTTGTTTGATCCATGTAATAAAAAATTTGACCAACATTTTAGTTATCTACCAATCACCCAAAACTAACTTCCTTTTTTATCTAGCTTTGAGACCAACTATATGTGGCAAATAATTTTAGCCTTGACTAATTTGGCTTTGTTAATTGCAAACTTGAGTTGTTACACAACTTTTCATCTTACTATGTTTACTCATCTGATTTCAAGGTTAACCTACCTCTGACTGGAGCACCATCCATCAACTCAAATTTAGCCAATGTTTCCGTCTCAACATGGGTGTTGGTCCCTGATCCTGTTGACTCTCGGCGTCTAATCTCAAGATCCATGTTTTTTATCTTGATTCTGACAAGCAAAAAGTATATCTTGCCAATGATAACATCTTTCAGATGATACCTAAAAAGTTGAAATTCCCGATAAGTATTTACAAGTCTCCTGTCCTTTCACATATAAATAAATAATTTGATGAGGAACAATATTCTCTTCAAATATAAGGCCTGTACAGCATTAGAGTTTGACAAAAATATATTTGGTGCACATACCTGCCTAATTATTACCTAGGATTGTTGGTTATAGTTAAGTTACAGGCCAATATAACTAAACAAGATAAAGCAATAAGTAAATGCCATATTTCAAGCTGTAAGCAGAAATACCATAGGATCCCGTTGATAGTAAAAATAAAAGACAATAAAAAGAAGACAAAACTCCAGTCAAATGGTCAATACTCAACTTACTTGCTTTTGTTGTATTCAAATTCAATGTGCAGACAATCTTCTATTCCAACCTCCATCTGTGAATGGTATAACATATTGCTAAATACATAAATGAAGAATTAAAAGCAGCTAATAACAAAGATATGAATTCGTAAGAAAACAAAGATATGAAGAAAAGCACAAGGAAATAACAACATGTGCCTGTAGATGCTTTTTCAATGAGTAATTGACAGGAAATGATTGATGAAACAATTTTACCATTTCATTGCTCCAGGGCCATTATCGTGTCTTTAATTAATGGAAATTAGTAGCATCTATTGTTATTACTATCATGGCATGATGGAAATGAATTTTTGCTAGACAGCATTGAAACTCCATTAACTAGTTATTAAGCTCACCTTAATGCTGTTATTAATCTGCGGAAGTGGAGAATAGTTGCGAACCTGACCAATGGATAAAAATAAAATTTATATCTAAGTGATGAAATAGAATAAAATACCCTATCATGTAATTAACATATACAGATATATACAAGTATTTTCGTAGATCGACCCATCAGAGTTTACTTCTAGACTCATAAGAGTTTATTTAGTACAAACCTACACATAATTTAATAACCGTGTACGTAGTAAGATGAATGATACATAATTTAATACCACGTGTTGAGATGGATAAAACATGACTTAACCCTGTGTACTAAGATGAATGAATGACATGACACATAATTTAATAGTATGTAGTTAGATGACTAGACCGGACTACAAAGATCATAACAAGTTCAAAATCAATGGAAAAATTAACAAATGACAAAGTTCAAAAGGACGATGGGCTAGGCTACACGCTTTGGAGCTGGATTAAGCTCGATTGAGATAGGTTTCAGCATATATAGTCGGGTTCAATTATTTTGTTGGCCTGTTGGGTTTATTGTAAACTTATGACTTGTGAGAGTTTGTGTTTTCTAGTTTGTGAATTCAATCATGTTGGGAGCTAGGGGATTGAGACCCGATCTTGTATCCTTCAGCTCCATTGCAGATGATGGGTTCACATTGAGAGATTAGATGCATCTATGGTTTGTGTCCTGGAAGTTCAGGCTTTGTGCACTGTTAAGCCTGTATCAATGAGCTGATGCATTTAGAGTTTTTCTTTAATACACCAAACTACTGTCATTATCAAAAGAAGAATGCTAGCAACACACTTTTTAACACACTCTCTTTGATTAGTTAAAATACACATGGATCCCACTAAATTTATGTGGGACCCATATGTTTTGGTGAGACCTATGTAAATCTTAACCAATAAAACAAAGTGTGTGTTAACGAGTGTGTTGCTAGCACTCCTCTTACCAAAATGTTTTGTGGAAATAACCATTATGTTCGAGACTCATTCAACTGACTACAAACTAAACTCTATACGAGTCTACCTGAGTTTACACAGGAGTGACATTGTAAGTGAGTTAACTCAATTTTGATTTATAAACTTGTATCAGTCCTTGAGTTAACTAGACAGTTTAACAATCATGGGTGAAAGTATAGGAGTATCAATTGGAAACATATTACAGGTGTAACATGACCATATACACTTTTTGGGTGTAGGGACCGGGACACAACACTCATGTAAAAGTATTCTTCAATTTTCACAGCTACATCAACATAACATTATCCCCAAAATGCAATAATTAGATAAAAATAACGTTCAACTTGATATCTCAGACCATAATCACAAATTTTCTTTGACTGATAAAGAACATACCACAAAATCCTGGTACTCAACTATGCTTCCTGCATAACCACGATTAATGGTCACTTTCAAGACATACCTGGAAATTGCAAATGCACAGAAACATCACATTATATCATATTCAAGTTCCTCATCCTATTATTTGCACAACAAATAATAAATGAAGACTACAAAAGCACATGAAGAAAACTTTAACAGAGACACATGCTTCTTCCAAGATTCGATACCTAAGCCTCACATTCACCCCATTGTATGTCTCATATGGCATTTCAACAGTAGAGAATTCAAATGGATATGTTTTCCTTTCATAGATTTCTCCAGGGACATCTAGTTCTCTTACTGCAAAAGACAGCAAAATGATAATGTAGTTCTCAGCTGTAAGTAATTCACCATTAAATGAAAGGCTAACTACAACTGTGTAGAATATGGAAGTGACAGAATACTCAATTACCAAGGGAAGTAAAGTCGTAAAAATTCCCTCTGTCAAAATACATCTCTGCACAGTGAAAAGAAATTCAAAATGAACTATATATCAGTAATACAGTAAGAAGTGATGAAAATCATAAACGAGAAAAAAATTCAAAGCAAAAGTGGGATGACAACTGCATATTTAATACAAGTGATGAATGGAAAATCTATTTACTTTTCGGGTAGTTACCAAAAGAATAATTTAACAATTCAGATACAGATCATCAAGGAAGAGAGGGGGTGGGGGAGTCAAAGAAAACATTTTCTTATACTGTTTTGACAAAACTGAAATGGAAGTCACAGTAGGGAACCTATCTTTCTCGTATCTATACAAAGTAATTCGTAATTAGGACTGCAAGCTTTTAGAATAATAGTTTGATGATGTTTTCCAGAGATGTGGATCATTTTATGCTTTATCCTGAGTCAAATGAACTAAGCAGAAAAGCAATAATCCAGCTGACCATCGCCATCACACTTGACAAATATATAAAAGTAGAGAATCAAGTTGGAATATCTTGCCTAAATAGTAATTTTAAAAAGAGAACTATGAATAAATAGCTTGAAGCAGCATATACACTTAATGAAAAGACACAGAACAAATTGAAAAGTGGAAGGATTACTCAAGTACAAACCTATCTGTCCAAGGAGCTCAACTTTTATGCCATTGTGATCAATCTTCTTCCCTTGCATTGGTTCTATTGTAATCTAAAGATGGCAGCAAATACGAAAATAGTCAACGCAGGAAGGCTCACTGGACAATATATCAAAATTAATTGCAAAAATAACATGAGTTTAAGCATATGTTTGGAATCACGGTGAGTTTGACAAAATAACGGCGGCACCATGATTTTGCCAAACTAACCCCTAATCCAAACATGCACCAAGATAAACTCAATAAAATATTAGACAACTAAATACCTTTCCAGCAATGTTTTCTTGACTGTGAAAAAGTGGGACTGTAACTGTTTGACCATTTTCTTTTTTAAATGGAACCTTGAAAACGAAAAAAAGGATGTCAACCAAAACGGTCATATACATGTCACTATAATTATTACTAGTGAAAGATTCCAAATATTAATAGAGCAAAGATAAATAGCAAACTATGTTAAAATTTCCTTCACTTGCAAGTTAAAAGTGAGGACAAAATGAAATAAGAAATTCTGAACAATATTAAGTGAAGAAGATTGTAAGCAACATGATATTTATATTTTATATACAGGATTAATACAATGTAACAAGAAGAGAAATTGCAGTAATCATAATTTTCTAAAGGTGCAACCAATCTCTAAGGGACATTAGCTTGAAATAATAAGGGCCTATTTGGTCTGAGAAAAACATTTTATGTTTTTATTTCTTATCTTATCTTATCTTATCTTCACATTTAATACAATATTTTACCCTTGTTTACACTTTGTTTCCAGTATCAAATATTTGTACACAACAATTAAAACAAACAGTTTTTTAATTAAAGAAAAAATAGAAAATGAAAACATGATAGAACACCGATCAAAATAGAAGGAAATAGGTTTGAATAATGATAGAACATAAAACTTAAATAGAAGAAAATAAGATTAAATCACACCAAATTACAGTAACACAGTTGTTGTCCCAGAGATTATGAGGACTTGTTTGATTACTGTGTTTGAAACTATTATTCGTTTTCAAAAATTAATAAAGTAACAAAGTTGATTGTTTACCTTGTTTTGTTAAACTGTTTTTTTTTTTAATTTAAAGGTCAATGGATTGTATGCTATGAAAGTTAAATGACCAACTTGAAAAAAACATAAAGGATTCTTGCCTTATATTAATAAATAACTGCAAAAGTTATTTTCTTATCCTGACTACCTCATAATTGTCACTTCCTAACAAATGCCACTGTTACTAATTATTTCCTAACCATAATTGCCAACAAGTAGTAACTCCTATTATTTACTACACTTTCCATCGGATTCCATCAAAACAGAACTTTTTTTTGAAACTAAACATACCTTAAGATATGGATAGAATTAAGATGGTAATGTTTTCTTTGTACAATATCATTCTATTGTTGTGTGTATGGACAACAAGACTAATGAATCATCCCTTTGGAGACCATAAAAGACTTGAATAAGGCAAGAAAATACTCCTTGGCATTATTACTTCTAAAAATGTTAATCACGCAACCAAATTGAGTAACAATTTCTCAGTATAAATTCAAAACAAAAAATCCAACAATTCAAACCAATCTTTCATTAGTAAATCCAAGTACATCTTAAGAAGCCAACAAAGAAAGTTACGACATGTATGAATACTTTCTTGGAAAACCCTGCAAGAAGTACCACGACCACCCGTCCCATGTCTCCTTTCTTGATGACAAAATTTTGTTAAGGAAGTAGTGGAGTCTACTTCAGAATTAGACTTGGGAGGTTCATCAGTCCAAGATATTCAAAGTAAATGGTTAATTAGTTCCTCTGTAGTAGGAATGTTGAGATTGGTTAGAACTCTGAGGTTTTCAAAATTCCGATGTAGACTATGAAGAACAAAAACCATGTACATTTGATCTATCTAATCTATCACCTTTTGAGGATCACTATCCATTAGAATCATCTTCATTTGCCTAATAGTTGACTCAGCTTTGTTCAAATAGGAAATTAAATCATGATCTCCCAGTCCAAGAGTTGCCAAATTGTGGAACACAATCATAGAGATTCTGAATGTCATTAACATAAACACTCTTAACCTTCTTTCAAATCTCATAACAAGACATATAGGAGTGAAAGTGAACTAAAAGCGGTGGGTCAATTGATTGGCGAAGCAAGGATGCTAATTGACAATCAGTATTTTCGCATTCATCCTTTAATGAATCATCTACTCTCTCAACTTGGGTTGTTAAATGATCATAATGCCCCTGATAACAAAACCATATTTCAAGATGATTTTTGCCATTAAAATTTTCAGAGGTAATAGATGGAGTCACTGAAAAGGCAAATGAAATGGGACCTTTCTGATTCTTATCAGATCTTTCAAATGATGCCGTAAGGTAGAAATGAAGACTGAAACAGTATACTTTTAGGAGCAAACTACAGTGGAGTCTAGACACTAAGACTGATTGCTCAAACTAGGAAGAAAATATGATACGAGACCAAAATTAGGCACACGAGATATTGATGAATATTCTGGTGGAGGCGCAATGAGGTTCTGACATTGGGAGGGCAGCGTGTGGCTTTCACAAGCAGGTTTAAACAGAAAACAATTGACACGTAGAGGCGCAGGCAAGGTCTCTAGTCACGAAACTTTGGGAAACAGCTGGAGAAGGAGAGGCACACTTGATATGGCTTTTCGAACAAAAAAAATACTTGCCAGCGGCAGACTGTGACCGTAAAAATAACTGATGGCGGTCGGAGAGACAAAAACAGCCAAGACTTACTGGGACAGAACAAATTCAGAGCTAAGTTCAACAAAGTAAAGAGCACAGACGAGATCGGGATCAAACCCACGTTGCAAGAGTAAAGAACACAGCAGATATTTTATACTTTATACAAAATACAAAATGAGTACAATTGACAAAGAGAAACCATAGCAATTGTAATTTACAAAGATAAATGAATCTGAATATGTAATGAAATCTATGATACGATGAATTCCAATTCTGCTTCATAAGTGGAACACGGACATTAATATATTATATTCTATTTCCAACACTACTTAAACTCTCATTGACATCAACCTCAACAACAATACAAAACTCAATTGCCACAATTTGATCTACACTACAATTTCATGATTGAAACAAAAATAAAAGGTGACTCACCTGCTTTCGGTTTTTCCCATCGTTAAATGTGATCAGAACATTACATGCAGGCTTGAAAGCTCCAAGAAGATAATTCTATGTTTTTGGTTCCCAAAAAAGGTAAATAAATGTAAAATGTCACAACCACAACCAAATCAAGTGAATCAAGGTTAGAATCGATGACAAAAAAAGTACAGAACCAAAACAAGAACACTCAATTAAATAAAACTCACCATGCTGTTCACAATTCAGTCTTCTAGTTCTACTATCTACCTCAGAACACACACAATCACCTGTTGAAGACACAAATTTCTCTATATAAATAACATTAAGGTTTCTAATATCATACTAAAAATCCAAAATCCACAGATCTTAAACAGTTCAATCCCAAAATATAAAAATCAAGATCACTAATAATATCCAATTTTCTCTAAACTATCGAAGATAATGATTATCCCCTTCCAAACCCTAGAAAGAAAAAAAATCGAAACGAAATAGGAGCGATACCGTGTGACGCGCGATCGCGACGAGAATGGTGATCAATGAAAGGAAAGAGTAGAGGGATTGAGATGCTTAGCGACGTCGTTTGATGTGATGAAAAATGGATGGATGAAACGCATAATTTGAAATGAATCTAAAGCTCAGTTAGCCCTAACAACTCAGTAACACGTCGGAGGAAGAAGGAGTAGCTGTCGCTTCTTCTCTTTCCGCTGAATTTCCAATGCTTAAACGCCTTGTCGTTTAACGGATGTGTGGAGTGCTTTTCTTTTTTTATTTTCTAAATTGTTGTTATTTTGTTTTGTTACTTGTTTCAATTGATTTCTTACAGGATTATGATGTAATTATATATTATTTAAATTGAATTGGGTTGTTCAATTTTTACTGATAAAATTATATATAATCACCTATCAAATGAAATTACACATATTTTTATGAAGGTGTAAGTTAATAGATTACACATTCTAGTTTTAGACTATAAATAAAATCATTTTTTTCAAAAACCTGCTTAATAAAGTGGATATTTATGTAATTTATATTTTATAAATTAGATTTTCTAATTTATTGTTTTTTCTCAACGGATTTTCTAAATGATTATTATCTTTTAGCAATTAATATTTGTTTTTCTCTTAATTTTCTCATGATTAATATTTCTATTTTTAAAATCAATTATAGTACGTAACATTCATTAAATAAATTTTTTTATGGAGTACTTTAATTTAACATAGAAAGTAGTATTACATCTAATAATCTTTTTCTAATATTTTTAATGAGGGGAAAACATTAATTGTTAGGAGATAAATAAATTTTAAGTTTTAAATTAAAAAAATGTTAATTAAAAAGGTTTAATTGTTAATCTACACCTAAAAAATTAGAATTAGAAGACGTAGATTACTAATTTACACATTTTTAAATTATTAATAATAAAAAAAATATAAAACTATTCTTCAATTTTACTTATTCAAAATAGTAAAAAAAACATTTTTTTATTCAAAGTTAAAAGGTGTTCATTGCTTTCGTACACCTTCATAAAATATATATTGATGTAAATTAACAAACACCGATTTTATATTATATAATAAAACAACCTAAAAAATACAAACATATATAATGTATTAAAATTTAGCATTACTAAACATGAAAGTATTTAATTTATTTTTGAATAAAAGCAACTAATAATTTCAAATTTCATGATATAAAAACAAGTAATTCTTAATAAGTATACTTTATTTAATGATATTATCACTAAAATATTATTTAATTAATTAGAATTTAATTTTTTAATAACATCTTTTATTTCTATAACACAAGTTTTAAATTTTGGATAATGCAATTTAATTTTTTGTATTACATCAAGAAAGTTAAATGAAATTATCTACTATTATTAATAATCATCAATTATTTTTGGTTTAATTGCACTTTTGGTCCCCCTATTATAGGTGAAAATTGATAATAGTCCCCCCATTTTGTTTGTCCCCAGTTTTAGTCCCCTAAACAGATTTTGATGCCAAATCATGATGAGTTGTCATTTTTTTAATGACGTGTCAATAAATAGCTCACGTGGCAGACACTTACGTAGAATAAATTTATTATTATATTATTTTTTATTAAAAAATATAATTTTTATTTTCAAAAATCATTTTAATAATTGTAAAATATTTTTAAAAATATAATTGAATTATTAATATTATATTAAACTAAAATGCATAGAACCGTAAGAACCCTAACAATAATCAAAAACCCCAAATCACCAAATCATCCAATTTGAATGTTTTGAATGCAATGTTGGCAAGTAGACATTGCCATACGTTTAATTGTTGGAATAAGCCATAAGAATTTTATTTATTTATTTTCAATTAATCAATATTTTGGAATTTATTGACTTCAGATTCCCAGTGACAGATTATTTATATAATACTTGATGTTTAGTTCTAACTACTACAATGAGAAGGAGGGAGGACTGAAAGATAGTTATCAGCTCCCACTATACCCCTCAAAGCCATAATGTTTATGGCATTGATATTCCTTACAGTCACTTCCACAACTTCAAGCCGAATCCTCGATGAACTAAAAACACCAGAAGAACCAGCTGGTGATTTTGCAGAGCCCCCTGTTTCTTCCATTCTCCCTCCACTTGGTGCCCCGGCAATCGCAGCCACAACCAGTGATATTCCCAAGCAGCACCACACATTGTCATTTTTCATGCATGATATTCTTGGCGTCTCCAATCCAACAGCAAGAGCAGTGATCGGACAATGAAAATAAATTGAAAATTTATTAGGATTGAAGAAGGAACTTCAATATCTTCTTCATGATATTGCTCTATGCTCTATCTGTCAAATTAGTGTATGTCGGTGGGATATACATCATAAAGAAAATAAATATATTGGTCCTCTAATTAATGTTGGTAATTTGTGATTTTTAATTTTGTTCGAAGCTCTATTGATAGTTTGTGTTTAATGCTGTAGTTTATTTTGTCTTTTCTTTTTAAAATAAAAACTAAAGAAATTAGGTCGAAAACATATCTGAGTTTGACTTTTGAGTATATAAGATCAAATTTTCAGTAGATTAAGAATTTATGATGCGAATTAAGGAAGACAAGTTTTTGTCTAATTTGTTAAAAAAATCATAGGCCCAACAGTACTTACAAACTAAGGCCACAAATTGGGCTCAACTCATTAAACGGCAATGAACCAAATCAAAGACACCAACTTCATGGAAATTTTACTCTGTACCCCTATTTTTTTAAAATGCCAATTATATTCTTAATGTTTTTTATTTAATTTTTCTTTTACTATTTCATCTGTTTTAAAAACAAAAAAAAAAATTCTGATACACTTCTTATTTTCAGAAAACTTTTTAAGTTTTTCGGTAGGTTGTTACAGAAAAACTTTAAAGAAAAATTCCGGTACAAAAAATTGTATTACCGAAAACTTCATTTGAAATATTTTCAGTACATATCATTTAAAAAAATAATAATATATATAAATATTTTATATATCATAAATAATTAATAATTAATACACTATAAATACATCATTAAATAATTAATACATCATAAATATATCATAAATTGTTGTTTGTCGGAAATGTTAAGCCTCGAGTTTCTCGGAACAAGCCTCTTTACTGAAGATTTTCAAAAAAAGTTTTCTAAAAATGTGTTATGTTCTAGAGAACTTCAAAAAAATATTTTTCGGAAGAGTGTTCTGTCTCGGAGAACTTCAAAAAATATTTTTTTTAGAAGATGCTTTTGTACCGGAGAACTTTAAATAAGTTTTTCGGAATATATGTTGTGTACCGGAAAACTTGTATTCAAATTCTCCAAAAATGTAGAAAAAAAAAAAGTCTTTCAAAAAACTTGAAATGAGAAATGATAAATTTTTTAAAATTTTATTATTTAAACAAAAACATAAATATCATTTTATTCATCATCTGTGGGTAAAATTTTCCAAGTACATGCACATAAGAAAGTACAAAGACAGGTTTTTTCCTATAACCCCACAATTTTTCTGAAATTTTTTAATTACACTTTATCCTTTTTTAAATGTTTCTTTTTTCTTTTTGACTTTCAATTTTTCATTCGATTCGCAAATTATCTGGAATTCTATGTAAGTTCCATGAGTTCTTCAAAACATATTAACTTATTGTTGTTTGATTAATATTTATTAATAATATAACAAATTCTAAATATTCTATCAATATAATTTAATCACTCTTCATTTGAAAAAGACGACAAATTCTTTTAGCTAAATATATTTTACTTTCAACTGATACTATTTTAGAACAAGGATTATTCTTTTAGGCAACTGTGAGTGAAACAAAGTCAAGCCTCTCCATCCTACTTGAAAAAACTAGCCTACAAAAAGAACGAGCTTAAAAAAATATTTTCAACACGGAAATTGGTTTATGTATAGACATTTTCTTTATTGATTATTAAGAAATCAAAGGAGACAAACCAAACCAAAGATCTGGTCGATTTCTTCGTATAACAGAATTACTAAATTTAGCAAGGAACACAACTAGTATACTATGACCTCTTTATAGCCAATTTTGATTAATCTTTTCCCAAAGTCTCAACCTTCAATTACAAATTGAAGAACAAAACAACCAATCACCGGTCCAAGTAGAAGCAAGACCGATATAATAATAGATTAATAGTACACAAATTGAGTTGAGAAATTACTCATGAGCATGGAATTACGTGAACAATTGATAATTTTCAATATGAACTTGATGGTTTCAACTTGTGCATGTGTAATGTAAAGTATATAGTATAGTATGCCAAATGTTACTAAATATACTTAAACACTTTTTTAATGATATATAGTCTGACTTTTTCAATTAAATAGACGTTTATCTTTTAAATAATATTTGATATATCTCCGTCTTCAATTGTTGGTTCTTTAAACATTTTATTATTATTAATTTTTGTAATTTCCGTAATTTAATAAATAGATATCTATATTTAGAGACTTATTAATTAAGAATCAATTTTTATGACATTTTAGAAGGAGGAGAGAATGAAATTTCATTTAAAAGTAACAACACATTCAAATATACAAATATAGTAACAATATACTGATATAGCACATAGACATGCATAGTAAAGATATTAAAATAAAATTAACGATGTTTTGTTGTAGCCGTGGTTATGATTAACAATATGATTAGTTACAGTAATATTTGAGAAACTTGATACATTTAAACAAGACACAAGGAGATTTTATATAGTACTACAACGTTGCTCGTGCCAAAAAAGAAGAATATGCAAGCACGTGCCTAGCAATGTGTTTGGAGTGATTTTCAATGGCACGCGTTGGATTGAATTAAGGAGACAGAACCACTGACCCTGCTCACTAATCTTAAAGAGAATGTCTCTAGCATTGGTTACCTAACAAATCATATTACTAGTAATTAAAAAATTAATTTGTTAATTAAGGTTCTCCAACAAAAATGCAACTTACTAATTAAACTACTCAAATTATAATATTCTTAAAGTGACAAACACTTTCAAGCCCTTTGTTTAATTGCTAGACCTTTCTGTTATTTAATCACCCATTTCCATTATTTTTACTAGTTTGTCGAAATCAATTAATGATATGACAACTTGGAATCATATGATAAACTTTTCTTAAACATATCATTTTGAATGATATTTATTGTTGTTATAAAATTGATAATTAAAATTGAATTTTAGATGTTTATTTAAATTTGTTGTCTAAATTACTCTCAGTCAAAAGATATAACTAATTATTATACATACATTTATTTAAAGAGCTCGAATTTAAAGTCACTTAAACAATCATTTTAGATTTATATAATTAAAAATTTACTTCATTAAAGACCTAAAAAAAATTACTCAATAAAAGTGTATCATATTTTAAAATTAAAACATATAAATGTTTTTTAAATTTAATATTGTCTCAACAATATTACATCAATTGAAAAATAAATATTCAATTAAAAAATAAATATTATATGATATCAATTATATTAATTTAATAATGTCAAGTTGAAATTTAAAAAATTCATTTTAAACTTCATATTAAAATTCGTTTTAGATTTCCATATATATTTTGGACCGACTCTAACAAAAGCAATGTTATATTTCTACAAATGACATTTACCTCTCAAGAAAAAAAATGCAAATGACATCGATATCGAATTGTCACCAAAATAATAAAACTTTTGAATCATGCATGATGGTTCTGGTATGCACATGATGAATCATGATAAGACCAAAAAACATCATCATTAATCATAATTTTAAACAAAGTCAGTAATGATGATTATACTGAAAAATAAAGTTACAACAATTACAGTACCATTTTCCTGCATCATTGGCTAGAAAATGAAGATCAGACATGTTAATCATTGTCTAAATGATAATAATATTAACAATAATCATGATTGTTATGATCACTAGGATTAATTTGCATGTGAAAAGAAGGGTTAAAAGAGAATGCAATACTAGTTGAAGGACAATCCATTGCATTAACTTTGTTCCCTAAACTTTCAAGTGCCTTAACTTGTGATCTAAGAAACTTAAGATAATTTGCAGCCTCATCAAGCATTGAAGCAGTGTCCATTTTACTTCCACCAGGAACAATCTTTTGCAAAACTCTAATCTTCTCACTTATTCTCTCCCTTCTATGCCTTGCAGCCACTGTTTGTGGATCATTTGATATCTTAACATTTTTTCTCTTAGGCTTTTCAATCACATCATTTTCCATTCCAAAATTCACTGGCCTAAATGCTGCTGCTCTATACATCATTTCCTTCATTGCTGCTACTGCTTCTGGATCAGTCTCTTCATTTGATGAAGAAGAATAACATGTTGTTGATGATTTTGGTTGTTGGAAATTTATATTTGATGAAAATGGACCCTTTTCCCATCTTGGTTTCTTACATTTCGGTGGTTTATCAGAGAAAATTCCAAAACCATTTTCAACAGAAACAGAATTTTGAACAGTACTGAAAAAATGATGATCACTTGCCTTGGACTGTAATTGATCTGATGAAGTTTGAGACATTGTTTCATCAAGTTCATTGAGTTTATTACACTGCATGTCTTTGTTTTTGTAATTAGTACCATTTGAAACATTACTATGATCAGTTTCAGCAGATGAATTAGAAGCAGTAGTGGCATAACTAAAGTTCCATAAATTTCTTCTTCTGCAGTCAGAAAATATGTTTGAAATCCCATCATCATCTTCAATAGAAGTAGTGTCTGTGTTGCTATTAGTACTAGCTGAAATTAAACAATCAAAAGAACAACCATTTTTGATGAGTTGTTGTTGTTGGTGGGCCATGTTGAAATCTGGCATGTAGTTGGTACTAGTAGAAGTAATAGTACTACTGTTGTAAGGTTTATTGACTGAACATGACTGAAATGATTGAAGTATTAAAGGTTCTTTTTTCCAGCTGGATACAGCAGCTTCAGCTGATTTCACTGTCATGGTTGTTAATGCTGCTGCTGCATGCTGTGATAAATTTGTGTTTGGCATCATCACTGTGTGACTTGTTTGAACTTTCTGATCCATCTCTTGTATTTGATGAGTATGAGATTTTGATATGGAGGAGTAGTCTCCTTCAATGTTTTGTTCTTGATGATGAGTACTCCACAAGATTGGTGTTCTCTCTAAAATTTCTGACCCATCCCAATTTAAACCTTCCATAGATGATTGTAATTTTTGTGATGAAATGAAACTTTGATCCTTGTAAATGTCACCTATTATGTTAAATACAACATATCATATCATATCAAATCAAATCAAATAAATAGCACAACTATATCTAGTATCATTTAAATTTCAGTTGTTGTTGTAGTTAGGCTGTAAAACTTATAAGACAAAATTTTAGGGAAATATGGTCGATGCAGTTGCCATGTCGATGCATAGACATCAAAAACTTTTATATTGCAACTGTAATTACAGTTGCGGACGCAATTTAAAACTATGATATTAAGTATAAAAATTGACCTAAAGATCTCACCAGTATTTTTGTACTACTAGAACATAATTCCAAGAGGCAAAAGGATGAGAAACCTTGTTTGAGTCTTCAATGTAAACAACAGAACAAAGGAGTGAATGCAACTTTATAACATGTTTTTTAGCATTAACTAACTTGTTTATTAAGTATGGTGAAAACTGTTAAGAAGTGAAAGAAAGGAACCAAATTAGTTTAATTAAATATGTCAAATTAGGCAACTGAATTTTGTGTATAGTTTATTGAATACATAATAATACATGTAACAAACAAACTAGAGAGAGAGAGAGAGAATAAGGTTGTACCTTGAGCTGCCATTGAAGACTGACTAGTTATACAGATGCCGTGTGTGTTTGATGTGATGAACCTTTGTATTGTTAGGAAGAACAAAAGGTACATGCTTTTATAATAAAAACAAACATTGGTACTTGTGCAATTACATCATTAAATTGTATAATAAATAAGCACTTGTGAACATCAATATATATACTTATATAACAATGCAAATTCTATTGCTTTCCTTTCAAACAAAATCAATTAAAACCAACCAATTCATTAGTTTTATTTTAAATTTAACATAGTCAATAATTTAAGTCTAAGTAAAAAAAAAAAAAAGGAGAGACTATTAAAATATTGTTTAACAGTTTAGATAGCAGTATAGTGGTTTTTGAAAAAGGATAAAGCTTTTTGATCAGCTAGCTTGGTGGGTCTGTAAAGCTATTTTTGCAGTATGAGATTTTCAGAGTATTTATGTATATTCTAAAATTCTCAACTGATTGGATATTTTATCTTCTGATTTTTGTATTCTTTTTAAGTTGAGAAAGCTGTTACCTCTTTTTAGTTGCTTAGTGAAAACTGCTCTGTAATCTCCTCTTTACAACAAAACTTTCTGTTAATCATGATTTTAATCATAGCCTGTTATCTTATGTTTTCACTTTCTACCACACTACTTGTTTATGTTGTTATTAATATGCATAGTTAAAATTGTACAACATGGATCAATGTAGTCACGCTTGTGAATGTCAACTACTATTATCACATTGTAAGGAATCACATTCCTTTTGTTATATTATTAAATATGTAATTAACAAAATTTCAAATTTATGCTGTAGACAGTCAATTTTATGTCATTTCAAACATGTATGAAAAAACAGTATAATATTTCTACATAGTTTTTCAAAAGTACGAAATATTTAACAAGTTTGTTTAAGATTTTTACAATATATTTTGATTTTATATTTTTTAAAATGATTTTTATTATAATTTAATTAAAAATAGTAGAATTTGTTTTTAAATTTATTTATTATTAATTAAAAAAAGTAATTTTGACATTCAATGATTTAGATATTTATTACTAAAGATTTTAATATGATAAAAATTGATTTTTTTTTTTAAAGTATCTTTCAAATATAATTTTATGAAAATAAATTTTTATTTTAATTATTTTTAAAATTTCATTCTATAAAAAAATTGTAGTAAATAAATTAAATATTTAAAATGATATTTTAAAATAAACTATTTAAACTAAAATTCTATTTGAAACTTTATTTTTTTTTAAATATTATAAAATAAAATAAAATACTACAAGAATAATATAATCTGCAATACTGTATTTTGGATGATATGAATGATAAAAGATTAAGCACATCCAAATGATGAAATCTGTTACTCTCTACAATAAATGTTCCTAGACTTATTTTAAAAAGAAATTGTGTTCTGTTTGTCAAACATGATATAAATAAACTTGTTATCAATATTCTTGTTTACGTTCTGGCTTTTCACACCCACTAATAATGTTTCCATAAGTCTCAGTCAAATATGTTGGCATCCATCCATGTATATCTAGACACATATTTTAGCACTATTCAACTTGTTTGATAAAATTTGTCAATTAACCAAACACTTTCATTTCATGAGCTGATTTTTCGGTTATAAGTTATTAGTTACAACTTTTTTGTCAAAGTAAGCTATTAATTACTTATTTAATCATAACTTATTTGGTAATAGTTATTTAAAGTATTTCAGACAACTCAGTTTTTTTACTATAAACTAGTTTAACTTATAACTTAATTTTATTAAATAATTTTAAAAAAATATGGATTTCTTTGTGTTTGTAAAATTCATTTGGTGACTATATACATTTCTTTGATGATATTTGAAGTAACTTATACTTTAAACCAAATTTTGCAATAACTTATTAATTTGTTCCAAAATATAAATAAAAATAAATAAAAAATTAAATACATTTAATTTAAATTCTGAATCATCATGTATTAAATTTTAACGAAAAATTACTTATATTTTAGAATAGAAAAAAAACCAATTTTACTTATATTTTATTTCCTGAAATGTGGTATAAATAAATAAATGTAAGTATGTATGAATCGGGAAACCTCGATAGTTATTTTATTAGTCTATTTAAATGGGCCCTAAAATTGGGCCTACTAGTATTTTGTCTGCGATATGAATGTCAAATTCTCAATCAATGCTTTGCTATAAAGCCGCATTCTTCTGACAAACAAGACGTGAGCTGTCGGCTTAAAATGACTTTATCGGCTCGGCTCACCGGTCCACTCATAAACGACTCACACGTGAAGTGAACACTCCTATTAATACGTGGAGACCATTCATTGGATATAACCATTGTGAGATAGACTTTTCCCACGTGACCAAAAATTTAATACATTACATTACATGGACCATCTCATATTCTCTTCCATTCTTGAATGTGAATGAAGATTAGGTTCATCAACAATCTTGTCTCTTTGGATTCACTGTCTTTTAACAACAATGATATACTTGTATTTTATATTCATAGTTTTCATCGTTTATTTAATGTTTTTATTTTTTTTATCTCTCTCTTTATATTAACATTATTTTATTTTATTTTTATCTTTTTTAATATATATACACCTCATCAAGTATATAAACATTTTTCTTCTTTCAAAAATTGATTTTTCAAAGAAATTACAATACACATACCTCAATGGCCTCTTCATTTCTTAATTCACGAGTTTAAGATTTGTGCAACCAAATTAAAAGACTAAAAATATATCACAATTTAAATATAATTGAATTGAAATATTTTTATTTAATTCCTAAATAGTTATGTTATTAATTGCTTTGTAACTTTCTAGTTTTCTTTATAGTTAAGGTATAACAGAAAAAAGATATAGTTGTTAATAAAAAATGTATAATTGAAACATAAAAATGTTAACACACAAAAAGTAAGTCTTAAGTGGAAATTTTTGTTGTAATTTAACTTTAAATTAAATATATTTTTATGGTAAAATATGACAATTCATTTGAATTATATATGACTGATAATGTAAATAATAAAAACATGAGATGTATTAATTTTAATTAAAATGGAGATCGTTGAAGTTCGCGAAATTAAAACATCTTGAAAAAATCTTATGTTGCCTAGTATCATAAAAGAAGAGGAAGGTTAAGACTATATATATATATATATGAGTTGTAGTTAACCATATATATCGTTTGTTATCTTATTGGCTTGCTTATTCAACTCGTTTGTAGTTATTCGTTACAAGATATATGGTCATTATAAATATTTTAAAATTTATATTTAATTTTATTTTTTTATTCTCTCTTATATTTTTGTCTTATAGTATTATGATAAATAATTTAAATATTTATTTTGCAGAGTACATGTGTACCGACACATGTGAGGTATTTGAAAAAAATTTATATTATAAAAATTCTGACATAGTATTATTTTTTAGTTGTCAATAAACAACAATTATAGTATTTTTTTATTCAATGTTAGAAATTTCACGATATATCATTGAGAGACGAGTTAATTAGAATCTAAAGAGTTGATTTGACAAAAATATAACAACAAATTAAACTTAGAATACAACATTTTCTAATAGTCTCTTATTCTCTAATAGTCTCTTATTCACATTCATCCCTTATTATTAGCCTTATTATGTTTGTAATAAATAGACTGTCATAAATAAAATATATAATGTATAACTGATGTCAGTTTAGGTTTGTATATAGTATTATCGTAAGAATCATATTTTAAGTTTGAATACATAGTAAAAAAAAAAACTATATTATATAACTCAATACTGAATCATTTGACATTAACTTTTAACCACCACCTAGATAAGAGTTTGATACGGTCAACTACCAAGGTGAAATCAAAATCGTGCTATTTAAAAATTAAGAAAAATTCTAGTTTGCCAAATTAACCATACACATACCATCCAAACAACAAAAAACCTCTCACACACCATCTTTCCTCCCAGTAATAATCCAAAATAGAACAAAGCACATTGTTGAACTTGATTTGGTAATAATAGGAATGCCAAGATACATGGCTCTGTTATTGACTTTATGCACAGATATATTTCTATATATTACATTATTTATATATAAAATGTATTTTCTCTATTATAAAATATAAATCAAAATTAGATAAAAAAAAGTTGATATATGAAAATTAAATACATATATTTTCTTTATTTATATTTTGAAATGAAGTAGCATGTAACAATAAATTTTGTCTCGGTGTGAAGTTTGGGAATACTAATTTTGTTGACACTAATTGATTAGTAATAAACGTGTTATATCTTTCAACTTGTTTTTTTGTTGGTTGTCATCAACTTATAAAGTCTTGTAAGAAAAATCAAACTTTTTTGGCGATGGATATATTATTTTATATATGTAATCATGCACATAAGAAATGATATCAATATCATGAGATAATATAAGTGTGTTAATTAAGATCCTGTGTGAATCATATAATATATCATCTATAAATTATAATATCGTGTTAGTGTTTGTGAAAAACTATCTCAATGATTGAATGACTAAAAATTCAAAGCATTGATTGAATATATATATATATTGATTTGGCGTATATGCATATATATGACCTAACGGACTACTTATATACTCAGTTTATTAAATTTATAATATCACTCATCCAATTATTTAAATAAATTAATTAGTGATATTTATGTAAAAAATAATAGTGATAATTTGGTGGAGAATTCTAATATTAGGTGGAGGCTGCTAAACAGGGAATAAATTGAAAAAAGAAAGTGAAATCTTTGAATTTGTATTTGTATTTTTCTAAACTAAACAGGGAACAAATATTTTCTATAATCTAACATCATGTATTTTTTTTTTTCTTTCTTTTGTATTTTTGTAATTCTTTTATAAAATATGTTTAAAAGTTGTTGTTCTAACAAGGAAGGGATAATGACAAAGAACAAAGAAGAGAACACACTTGCGGCTATGAACCATTAAGACCATGCGATGTAATCTGATCATATATCCATAATGGCCAAATTTAGTGCCACTTTAGTTAATAGTAGAATCAAATATCTATTGGTTATCTTTTATATTTTATACACAAATATTATTTTGTTGTTTATAAATATTATACTAATTTTTTTATATTTAATTGTAAGACTTAATTGTAGTTTTGTTTTTCTAATTTTAGCTGAATCACGAAAGTAGTCTCAATTTTATTTCTCTTCAGTTTTGATATGAAATTTGGTCCAAAATATGACGAAATTTTTTTTTTTTAAGTCACACCACACCATTTTTTATCATATATAGATGTCAGATACAATTGTTGCACCACGGGATCTCGAGGTATAGTATGACTTAAATAAACACAAAAAAATGAAACTTCATCAAATTTTGGACTAAAATTTTGTTTGGGATCAAAACTTTGGAGAAATAAAATGAGGAGACTACTCTCGTGATTCAGATAAAATATAGGAGAGCAAAAATTATAATTAAGTCTAATTATAAAAATAAATATAGTCATTATAATTATATAAATGAAATAATTTTAAAAAATATTTATTTTATTATTAATTGAAAATCAAATATATTGATAGATGATGAATTGATTAATGTATCTTAAAAATTATCGAAATTAAATATTATTTTATTATTATTTTTTCAAGAAATTAAGCTTTTAACTACTTTACTAAAATTGATTTTACGATTAATACAATTATTTTAACTTTGTTTTCTTCATATTTTTATGTGAGTGAGATCATGAGCTCTACATAAAACTATTTGTTTAATTTTTTTCCTTTCTATTTTATTGCCAAAACTAAATTAAACTTTTTAGGTTCACTTTTATAAATATTATCTTAAATACAAATACAGCAGAAACATTAACAGAGGATAATCTCCTTGTTGAGCCTTTTGATATTAAACTAAATATCCTTCAATGAAAAAGAATAAAATAAATAGAAGAAAAAGGATACTCGTTTCAAAGGAATGCAACAGGGTATTCATAGTGACATGGCATCTCTAATATATTTTGAGGCTTAAAACAAAATTTGATTAAATCCTTTTAAAAATAATAATAATAATTTTATTAAAATATTAATATTTTATATTTTAACAGAATAACTTTTATAGTAAATGTAAATTTTTGTTGTGTATAGATTATAGTGGAATTTGGCCAATTTATTTGAAACTAAAAATATTTCGTTAAAAATAATTTAGAGGTCAACTTTAGAGGTGAATAAAAATGAGGCCTACAGCTCTAGTCTCACTTGCTTTAGACTTGGACTCTAGCTCTCCGTAGTAAATGTTATGGCTCTAATATGATGTTGGAAAAACTCGAAAAAAAAATATTTGAAAAAAAAATAAATTATTTAACATTAGATAAATGCAAAAAGTTAACTATATTGAATAATATATTACACTTTATATATAATGATCATAGTCAAATTAATTAATTTTAGCTAACTTATAGTCAGTTGTAACCAATAACTACTTATAACCAACTCTTAATAATATACAAGAGTGAGAGCAACAAGAAAAGGAGTTTGGACATTATATACTCAAAATTTTAAAATATTAAATTTATAAATAATTTTATTTAAAATCTACTTTTTCATTCAATTAACTCACACATTCGATTTGGATACGAGTGTGATCAATAATCATCAATATGATTGGCAAAAAAAATTATATTAATATTAGAATTATCCGCTTTTAAATGACATTATGTTGTACTTTTTATTTCTTTTGTAGGAATTAATGTATAAGTTGGCCACATTCAATGGTTTTGGGTCAACAACCAAACAAAATAACCTTGGAAAGCCAATTAGGTCTCTATAATAACATTTTCAAAAAAGAAATAGTAGTTACATTTGTACACTTTTAAATTTTTTTTACATTTATTTAACATTTCAAATTTTTTTCTTTTATCTCTCTTTCTCTGTCAAATCACTAACATAATACACCACTTTCTCTATTTCTATATCTCATAGATATAAATGATGTGTATGAGTATTTATTGATAAATTTTCAAAAAGAAAATACAAAGAAGCATGGTTTTCTCTTACCCTTTCTAGAACTAGTAGTTTTATCTTACACAAGTTATTTTGTCTCACCTTTGCCCATCGCCAAAACTCCCCCACGTGCACACGACACCAGGCCCACATAATCATCTATGTTCTTTTCCTTTTTCTGTTTCCACTTGTGGAAATTATTGATCGTTATTAATTATCATTGCAATAATATGTGTTATTTGAACACTTTAAAATCAACACCATATTTCAATACCTTAAACCAATAGATAAGGATGTTGAATCCGATGTCAAAGAAAAATCTTTCAATGAAAAATATAATTAAAAAATAGTGTTATTAATTAAAAAAAATAACTGATATAAAATTTATTACATATATGATTGAATTAAAAAAAGACAAATACAAAATTTAAAATGATAGTGTAAATAACTAAGATACAATTATTACGATACACCTTTATAAAATATTCATAAGGTAATTTACATAACTATCTTCTATTCAATCGTAACTATCTGAAGTTATATTTAACTAAATCTAATAATATCTAAGAGTTCAACAAATTGAAAAGAAAAAAAAAATATAATTAATGAAAGAAAATTACAAGAAAAAGAGTACAAGTCGTATTCACATTGACTAAACAAAGAAATTGACGTAGAAAGTGGTAACAGTCGATATGCATAATTCTTGTCTTGTCCAAGTATTTTGTTTACTTTAACTAACTTAAATATCTTTTGATGTCTCCACGTCATTCACTCTAATATAAACTCAAGAATTATAGTATTGGTCTTAAAATGTCAATTTAGCTAACAAGCTTAATCACTTAAGATGAAAACACTAAAAGAAATGTATAACTACTATACGATAAAAAATAAAAATAATATCATTACTTTATTATCATAAGTAGAAGTACAAAGAATTAAAATTGGTTAAGTAAACCTATAGTGAAAGATAAAATATTTTAAGTACTTTATGGTAGCCACATATAAGAAAGGCAATAATGACTAAAAATCAAAAAGCATACTACCAAATTTTGGGTGCATAACCTTAAATAAATATGTGATACATTTGAAAATAACTCATGTTCTTAAGCACTAAACTAATGATATTGCAAAGGATACAAATATAAACATCTAATAAATACCCAAATGAAATTTAATTAGTTAACACAAAAAATCTCTCATTTTGAAAATAATACAGCAAATCATTTAGATCCCTTTTTAAACTTAATTTTCAAATATTATAATAATAAAAAACATCACCACTTCTACAAATAAGAAGACTTCTCTTGTGACATTGTGCAAGATGTAGAAGAGGTTATTATTATTTTTTTTTAAAAGAATGATGAATCATGATTTAACCTAAAAAAGAAATATAAAACTTTAAACGATTGTATAAAGAATTAAAATAAAATTAATATAAATATATTTTTATATAATATCCCTAAAATAATTTACATAACTACATTCTATTTAATAAGAACTAACTTCTAATAACCCTAATTTATATCTAACTAAATTTGAGAATATTTACACATAATGGGCATACCACATGCCAAGCTATACATATATATAATAAAAAAGTAATCAAGTTGTCATTCTTCTCATATCGAGGTACCGCATTGATTCAATTCTATTGGATTTTTGTTTATACTCTTAAAAAATTCTGAATTATTCGATTTTCTACAAAAGTCGGTTGATATATATATATATGAGTTAAACAAATTTTTTATTTTGTAAAATTTTACAATTTTGTTTATAATTTTTTTTAAAAATTTTGTTAATTTTTAATCTCTTAAAATTTATTTTTTTTATTTGTAATTTTTAATTTTAATTAATTATTATGTATAATTTGAATTTTTAAATGATTTTTTACATTAATATTTAAAATATATAAAATTTTACCAATAAAAATTTAAATTTTTTAATAAACAATAAATTAAATATAAACTTTTAAACATTCAAAATTCATATTTAATTCATCATTTGTTAACAAAATCTAAATTTTTACTATAAAGTTTTAAAACATTACTATAAGTTTATTATAAAAAAACACAATAATTAGATTAAAATTAGGAATAAAAATGAGAGAGATAAATTTAAAAATTAACAAATTTTTTTATAAAAACTAAAAATAAAATAGTGAAATTTAATGGAGGTTGAAAACTTCTTTAACTCTATATTTGTTTATTTTTCTAATAATAGGATTTTCTAAAATTTAAATTTTTTAATTCAATTACAAATTTTTAATTTTACGAGTGACTCTTTAATGTTGTGAGTGTTGATTGAATGTCCATACAAAATTCAACATTCACTAACACAAATTTGAACTCTCTCCCAAATTTATATACTCTATCTTTGTACTCTCCATCTCTTTCATCAATTTTTATTATCTCTCTTATATTTTTTCTTTAATTTTTTTTAAACAAGTATAGATCCAGAGAGATAGAAAGATGGAAATGGTGAAGAAATGAATTTGGTGGAGAGGATCATCATCCATCTAAACTCATTTTCTCTATCTCTCTCCATCATCTACCTATCACATCTTTTTTATCTCTTTTAAAGTGTAGAATAATATTTAGATTAACAATAAAATAATTAAATTATATCTAAAAAATAGCCTAAAATAAATATTAGATCTAGTATTTTAAAAATAGGTTAGACTCAAGTTTTTTAAAGTCTAATTCGACCAAACATGTTGTCACTCTACTTAAACCAAATTTTACTCATGTTACTTTTAAAAATCTAATTTGTTTTTTTAATTTAGTAAACTTTTTCGCCTCCACAAAATGTCAAAAATAATTATTGAAATATAAAATATGTATCCAAAATTTCAAAAATTATAATTTTGAAACTCTGTTAATTTCAAAATTAAATAAGTCAAAATAATTTTTGAAATTTGAATAAATAATTGGAATTTTGAAAATTAAAATTTTAAAATTAAATTAAGTTCAAATCAAAATGAAGTTACACCAAAATTTTGGTAAGTAATAATTTGAAATAGAGTCGTTAAAATAGACCAATCAATAACATAAAATAGAAAAATAATCCGATTTGACAATTCTATCTAAAAACTTTTGTACTAATAACATAAAATATTATGTTTTTTATTTTAGTTTTATTTTAAGAAATTCATATTTTCTGTATTTTTTTTTTGTTGGTTCATGGTAAAAAATAAATTCAATTTGTTTCAATTCTTACAATTTTGAAATATATTTTCTATTCAAGAAATCTGTTTTGCGAAAATTCTATAAATTGCGATTTTTTTACCCCATGATGTGTTCCGTAAAAATTTGGTTGAATTTTTTTTTTAATATATATAGTTTTTTTTTTAACTTTTTATGAGTGAGATAAAATGGTAGTTTGATTAAGTTGTGGAGTAGGAGTATAAAGTATAGAGATATATAGTGTTATTTCACTTTTAATGTTAATGATTAACATAGTTAGAAAGTCGTTCTACATTATTCTAAAAAACTGGTCATTGTTTTAGTGAATTTACTAGTTTTATTGAAATTTAAAATAAATAGTATATAAATATTATTGTTCACAATTAATATTTTTAAAAGATCGGTCCACGTCTTTTTAAAAAATTGGTTATAGGCATCAAATAATAATTATATACAATAAAATATTTATTGTGTTATGTCATTTTTTCTCAAAACCATAACGTTGAAGAATATTTTAATAATTGATCATTGTTATTTAAATAATTTATCATTATATATAAAAAAATAAAAATTACATGGGAATGTCGCGTCGAAATCGCCTCCTTGACAAATATATTGGCCTTGAAGAAAACACCCTACTAATTTTGCATGTAGAATTGAAAATTGGCAATGATTTTCCATTAGAAATTAAAGGAATTCTCAAGAGACCACATTGCACTAGTTGATCACGAGTCATCGTGATCCCACCAATTTTAGTCCTAATTTTAAGTGTCAAATCCACAGCCATGTCATTATAAATCCTCACACTTGTCTCCTCCTTATATTCACCAAGTTGTTTAGGTTGGAGATCGACCAAGTAACTCCCTTCAAACACTATAGGTCCAAGAAAAGTAGTATTTTTGTTCCCTTGATCAAAGGGTGCCAAATTCACCCTACCAAACTCATTATCTTTGTACCATGCAATTGCTGTGATTTTCCTATATTTTACTTTTCCATTGGAGTTTCTTAAACTAATGTTAACATTAAAATTGTAATATAAGGTATTGTTGCTTGTGAGGTTGAATTCCGTGAGGGAGACATTTGATACGTCGAACTTGACATTGAATGGAGAGAAGATGACAATCATGCCAAAGATGAAGGAAGATATTAAAATTGAAACAAGGGTGCAAATGCAACATATTGAGAGTCTAAAACTCATGGTGAGGTGAGGGTGATTTGTGATGATATTTTTTAACCATGCATGTATTATATGCATTTATAGAGAGGGCTGTGATTTAATAGTAATAAATAAATATGGCTAAGATGTATTTGTAGTCCTCCAATTTTATAAGATCTATAAATTTTTTTTTTTCATGCAATTTTATTCTTTTATTTTCAAAATTATTGACATTTCACCCCTTTCTGAATTTGAATTGTAAGTTAGTGATGTGACAATCATTTTAATGATGCATACATGTTGATATTTTAATTTTAAATTAAATACTACTATTTTAAGAAAAAAAAACTTTTAAAATTTTATTTTTTATGTTTAACAATTTCAAAGAATTAAAAAAAAAACTTTTTATGGTTTCAGAAATACCTGAAAATTAAAAAAAAGAATTATTTTTTATAAACTTCTGAAAGTGTTCCACATTAATCATAAATATTTTATCAAATTTATTTTTTGGAATAAATAAAATAAAAAAATTGCTTATTTTTTTCAGAATTTTTTAAAATAAATAAATAATTTTAAAAGCAATTAATTTTAATTTTCATAATTTCGATTTTTTAAAAGAAGTTCTTTTTTTTCAGAAATTTTTTAATTTTAAAAAATTATTAAAGTGGTATTATTTAATTTAAAATTAAATTTAAAGTCCAAATGATTATGTACACATAATCAAATTACAACTCAAATTAAAAAAAGAGAGACTAAATGCCTGTAATAAAAAAGAAAAGACTAAATATTAATAATTTTAAGAATAAAGGTTCGAAAATGAAGATTTGATAGAATATATGTACAAAACTGTATTTTAATCTAATTAAATACTTTAGATCATTGAAAATTTAAATTTTGATTTAGATTCAACTACATTTAATATATTGTAGATCTTTGTGAATTAAAATTACGTGATTTGGGAGTCAATTAGCATTAGCATGATGTAAAAGATTTGAGGCCAAACCGTTAATTAAAATTAGCATGGATGTATGATTAATTCATTATAAATCAATAAATGTAATTGTTGGGAGAGTTTAGGGAGATTTAAATCGAAGAGATCGCAGTCTTTTTTTAAATATTTATTTTAAGAATGGAAGGGAGCATAAAGGGATGACATAATAATTTTAAAAGTCAAAACAAAATCTTGTAAAAAAAGAGTCAATATAAAATAAAATTATCAACAAGATGTTAAGGTATAAAGGGTAAGAGTGAGAATAATTTGGGTTGACTTAGGTTTTTTAATACTTGAGTTTGTAAAAGAATGTAAGTTTAATATTAGTCCATTGTAAAGATCTCAGTGTGACTATATATAAGTTTTGTATTTATGATTATGATATAAGTTTGGCATGATTCTCTTAATTTATTTATAAATTTATTTTATTTTAATATTTTTAAATAAGTAGTAAGATATATTTTTAAATAAATTAACAAGTTAATATGTTAATAAAATTAACTTTTATTTTGATATTTAATATGATATTTTAAAAAATATGATATTATACACATCTTCAATTCTATTTTATAATAATACATTTCAAAATGTTAAAAAAAACTAAGAAAGATTAATAAACGTAAATTACTCAAAGTTGAATATCAAGCAAAAAAATAAAAAATTAATATAAGAATTATACTAATAAAAAAATATTATTTATATTTATTTAAATAGACCGTCTAATAGATCTAAAAATTTATTATGTGACATGTAATATGACATTTTTAATTAAATTAAATTTTTTAAAAAGATTTAATCTTGTCTATTTAAAAGAAAAGTTCGACTTGACTTGACATAAGTTATGCCGTAGACGTCTAATAGAGGAGAACCGATTTCTTTTTACTATGAAACAATGTATATGAAGTTTTTTTTTTTATGATAAGATATGGGTTGGCTTTTGAGTAGTAACGGGCCAATATAATTTTTATTTTATTTTATATAAAGAGGATAAAGCCTGCGAGAAATTACAAAACCAAATGAATATTCTGAGGTATGTATTAGCTTGAAATGTCATAAAAAAAGAGTCTATTGAGATCTCTAGGAGGGACTCCATAGTACATAAGTCAAAAAAATTTAATGAAAAACTAAAATTTGCCAGTCAATCCATTGATTGATTTCCTTCCCGCCAAATATAGTTAATCTGAACATGCTAATTCAGGTTCATTAGCTCACGAATGCGATAAATTAAGATTGAATTTGCTCTATTTATATTGCAATTTTCTGTAATTGTGTCAACAACATTCTTTAAACTATTTGCCACTTGACGACGAGTGATATCCATACCTATGTACCATCATAAAATATATCTCAATACCAATTCAGGGATATATTACATGTTTCTTTAGCAAATTGTTGATACAAAATGGTAGGTAGTTTTAATATGAATTCATATATTTTTTGTTTTGTCTATAATAAACTTTTTTTATTATAAAATATATTCGTTCATTTAAATTGATAAAAATGACATCGATTGATAATAATATAATTTAAAATTCATAAAATAAAAAAATAAATTCACAATATTTAAATTAATAGTAAAAAACGACAAAATATATTATGATAAAATTTACAAATATGACAAATTTAAAATGTTTAAAATTTCTAGTTTAGAAATGTAAAAGCAACAACGAGATAAACGTTCAAGATCCACGTGAGGTATTTACACTACTACGTCTATGTCAAAAACTTTAAAATATGTATATGTATATAAGTAACCATTTTATATATTCAATATTAATTTTATATAAATAGATGACTTAGCATTCACATTTAAATTACAACACTATATCTCTAAGAATTTCTATTTTATTATTTTTAACTTTAATATTGTTGTTAGTTTCATATTGACAAATCGAAATTGATGTATATATTTTAATACTTAAAGATTCAATATGTGAAAGAAAAAAACTTAAAGCACTAACCTAATACAATTAAATAATTTAAAATTTTAATTAGTATAATTTATTTAAATATTACTTAAAAAACCCACGTGGTTCATATAAAAATCCCCGTCTCTCCTGCCATTAAAACCATAACAAATTTAAGCTTAAAAGAAAGAAAATTGTATCTTAGAAGAATGAGTGTGATAAAAATATCCACGCGAAGAAACTAGCGAGTGTAACAAAACACAGCATGCAAGACTCACACAATTGGAACGTGTCAAACACGTAGGACTAGAAGCGGTGAAAACAAAAACATTAAAAAATGGTAAAACAAAAAGACATGTTTTTTGTTGGATATTTGGTGAAAGGATTCAAACGTGTGGTAACGATGAAATCACTTACCCTTTGCCATTGCCATTGCCTTGTCCTTCGCCAAAGTGAGACTTGGTCACTGCATTTTTTCTCCAATCATATCTTATGCCATCTTATACTCTTTTCATTTGAACACTTCATTCATCACATTATTTGCTTATACTAGATATTCTGTATACAAAGATTGAGTTTTCCACATTATTTGCTTCTGTGGGTCCCTTACTATACTATCCTCAATCTTTTTTTCTTTAACATCTTACTTTAATTCCTCTTTTTTTCTTTTTTGTACTAATTAATATTCCTAGAGTTTTGCCTCCTTCTATTCTATCATTACTCTCTTTAACTAATTTCATTTGGGTTCTTGTGATGACTTTCTTCTATTTTGGCTATTATTAGTTAATTTTCAGCTAAAAAGATTGATTTTTGACAAATGGGGTGTCTTTGAATCTTTCTCATTTTACATGTGTTCCTCCTCCTTGTTGATAATGTACAATCACAAATTTTGTTTCTTGGAAGCTGGTTAATGTTGAATATGTGTTGCCTCATGAATTGCTTCTTGAATATTAATTGATTTATTTTTAAAGGAATTCATTCATGGCTAATTAGAAACTTGTTTCTCTCATGAAGATTTGAAGTATTGCCAATTTTGTGTGAAAGGATGGAAACTATGTTTGCAAAAGATAACAAGTTTTTGTGAGTGGATAGAGTGTGGAAAAGGGAGTAATTAATATGAAGGGAGCAATTGATGAAGGAAAAGAGATAAGTCCAATGTTTCCAAGGTTGCATGTTAAAGATGCTGAGAAAGGAGGTCCAAAAGCACCTCCAAGGAATAAAATGGCTCTCTATGAACAATTCAGCATACCTTCATCAGGACATGGATCAGGAGGATCCTTGTTTTCCCTCCCTCTAAGAAATTGCGCACTTCCCACAACATCAACACATGTAAGAGTTTTTTAAATTTTACCTTTTTATGAGACTCTTCTTTCACTTATTTTCCTAGATAGAATGCAACTCACTTTGTTTTTCCAACACTTTCCATTTGATAAGCTAATCAGAGTTTGTTTGTATTTGATTATTTGAGTTTATCTATTCGAGTAGGCACTTGCGAGACTGTTTGAGATAGTAAATGGAAACAGTTTATGATATGTCCAGAGTTTCTCCTAAACAACTTATAGCTTATATAAAAAGAGTTTGACTTACTTTATGTTATCTTTTGTTACTAAAGTACCGTAGACCTAAGTACTTAGGTGATAGGTGTTTATGCTATAAGCACTTAATTAAGTTATTTATTCAAACAAGACTCAGAATTAGTATACTTTTGGTCGGAGTTTTAAGTTTGATAGGTATTAAGTTGCATGGAATGACATTGTCACTAGAAGAACATACTTATCTTTTTTTATGGATGTTTGTATAGTAAACTCATATTTTTGTCTTAACCCTTTGGATTCCCTGGGAAAGGGGGCCTTGGTAATCCGGAGATAAGCCGAGAGGTAAGTAAAGTTTAGCCGAGGAGATTGGTCAGAAAATAAGTAAAGTTTAGTACAAAATTATTTATGTCAGGATTCAAACTCGTGTATAGTAAACTCTTATGTGAATGACTTGACCTATCACTTTATAATCATTTTAATTATGATGTTTATAATGTGTTGCAGCTTGGTTGCAGTACTCAAAGCATCAAGTTCTGCAGCTCCAATGCATCTTCTATTCTATCTGACAAAGCTCAAGCCTATAATTCTAGAAAGATCAATTCAACCAAGTTGATGGCGAGTCGTGACTTCGAACACAAGAAACCTGCAAAACAAATTACCAAAGATAATTTCATCAGTAGTAAGAATTCTCTGAAAACAATTGATGGTGAAGAAGCTGCTTTTATAACTCCTGGTTCTGTTCATGTGAAAAGTTCATGTTGTGGCCTCATCATCCAAAACGACGAAGACAAAGTTGCTCGCGAAAATTTGAGTTGTTCGCTTAAAAATCTAAATTCATTTAGAAAAGTGATGAATTCAAATGTAGCCATAGAACTGAAATCAGCACAATGTGGGAAGATTCAAATGGAAGAACATAAAAATGCAAGTCAAATTGATCAGAAGGAAGAGGAAGGAATTCCTCTCTCATTAAATGGTTTCGATGACATGACAAATGCATCATCAAACTCATTGGTTAAGGATACAAATTCCAAATCAATGAAGAAAGAACATAGATCAATGAAGGAAGAAACTAAAAATATTTCAATAGATAGTTTGAAAACATTGCAAGGTAGCAATGGTAATAGACATGAAGATCATGCAGGATTTGTAGACAAAATCAAATTAAAGGATCATTGCATGGAGAAACCAGCAATGAGTGATGTCGAAAGAATTTCGGGTGAGTTAGAAATCGGTAGAAGGTCCTTCCTTGGTGGCAAGAGAGAGAGGAGTAAAGATGAGGAGACTGATAGGAATTATGATGCATTGAATAAACCAAGATCAGAATATAGATTTGGTATGGATATCTCCCCTGATGATGTTGTTGAAGTTATAGGTGATAAGCAATTTTGGAACACGAGAAAAACTATCATCAAGTAAGTTTTTCTGTTTAGTATTATGTGTTCATGATTTGGACTTTCTCTCTTTTTTGTTAAACTAATTAAATTTACATGACATCTGAATTGTAATGAGTTTAATGTTTTTTACCTATTATAAACCTATAAGTTTCTGAAAACTCCAGTTCATGGTTTTTCATGTGATAATTTGTGTTCCTCTCTTTCTAAATTCTTAGGCACTATTTGGATAACATCTTAACAAAAGCCCTTATAGCATTAGAGCTTATCATATAAGTATTTGTGTATGTATAAGTTCTTTCTGTAATAAATGATGAAATAAAATCAAACTATTTTTGTATAGGCTATAAGTTGTATTCATAAGTCATTCTGAAAATCTTATGAAATAAGCTGTTTGTCGACATGTCGTAAACTATTTCTATATATTCGCTCAAACAGTCTCACAAATGCTTCTACCAGTATTTTACACATTCAATATTTTTTTTAAATATCTGATTTTTTCCCTATCATCATAACACTAACATTGCTACATTCAGTCAACAGCGAATATTCCTCATGCAAGTGTTTGAATTACATAGACTTATAAAGGTAAGTCACATACTATATATTATCAACTGTTATTTCTTCTCTTGAATATATGTGTTGCTTTCAAATTAAAAGTGATTAAACCATATCTTATAAAAACAGGTGCAAAGATTAATTGCAGGATCACCTCATCTATTATTTGAAGACAATAACCTTGTACCCAACAAGTCACCAATAATAACATCCTCTCCCAAGAAACTCGACGACAAGTCTGAAAAAGCCGCAACTTCCGACGACATTAAAAACAATGCTGTTGGAAATATTCACCTTCCTAGTGTCAACATAACCAAAGAACATAATCATCTCCCAAATTATGTCAATCATCATTTAGGAAACCTTGCATTAGCCTCTAATGATATAAAAAACTCAAATTCCAAACATTCACCAAACATTGTCTACCCTCCTCCACCAGCAAATCAATGGTTAGTTCCTGTCATGTCACCATCTGAAGGACTTGTATACAAGCCAATCATCGGACCATGTCCTCCGAATTCAAGCCTCGTGGCACCGTTATTCGGAGACTGCAGTTCACTAAGCCTGAATCCAGGAAACAAGGATGTTTTAGATCGACCTCTTAGTACAAATTGTCATCAAAAAGTTGGAATCTTTTCTAGTTCATCATTACCACAATTTTTACCAACATCATTCATGCATAGATCTATATCAGCTTCAGCTATTGAACAAATGGAGCAATCTAATTATGGTACTAAAAATCACCAATCAAATGCAGAATTCATGTATCAAACACCATCATCTAACATGTCAACTCAGATAAGCCAAGTAATGTCAAGAAACATTTCAAATTATCAATCATATGAAGATAATAAAGAATTACAAATAAGTACAGCTAGTAGTCCATCTAAGAGAATGAAAGGAGTTGATGAACTTCCTTTATTTCCGGTTGCGCCGACACTTTGGCCATCATCGGATCGCGACACACGTGTTGAAAACCAATCAAGAGTTATCAAAGCTCTTCCTCATAATGCAAAATCAGCAAGTGAATCAGCAGCCAGGATATTCAAATCAATACAAGAAGAAAGGAAACTTTTGTAGCTAGTATTATTCATAATATATGTTTAATAAGGCAAGATATTATTAATTTCATAATATATATACCCTGACACTAACAATGTATATTTATACTCTATAGATTGATAACAATACTTGAGCCTTTTCGAGAAGATGGAACAGGATTGTAAATTCAAATGGCATTAACAATAAGTTCATATATCAACCATTGTGAACAGCCAAATTTTGGGTCTTACTCAAATAAAGTTCATTTCATTTTCATGCAAATTTTATAGGGTCAAAGTTAGGTACATTTTCTTATTAATTTTCACTAATAATAGAGTACAACCCTCACAAATTATTTAAAGGTATGAAAACAAAACTGTGTTTTTGTGAAGGAAATAATTAATTAAAATTAAAAACTTCAATTTTATTGTATGTGAATTATTGATGAAATGGTCTTTTCATTTCTTGAATCAGAATGATTACAAATTCTAGTTTAAATACAACATTCTCTAGTCTAATAAATAAATCAGAATTAAATAGGAGGAATTAACTGTACAAGGTCCCTTGATATTCACTATTGTCCTATATAATAAATTAATTACAGAATAACCAGTCAATAAATGACTTATCCTCAGCCACAATTTGGAATTCAACACTCCCCCTCAAGTTGGACAGTAGATGTCAATCATGCCTACCTTGGACCTTAAGTTCTCAAAATTAGATAAGTGAAGGGCCTTGGTCACTATGTTTGCAGTTTGGTTCTTGGAAGGGATGTATTCCAACTTGATAATTCCATCATCTATCTTTTCTTTTATGAAATGTCTATGTATCTCCACATGTTTCGTTCTATCATGGTGGGGTGGATTTTTTGCAATATTGATGGTTGTCTTGTTGTCGCACTAAAGGCTCATGGTGGAATCTGTTGGTACTCCTAATTCCTTAAGCATTCTCTACAACCAAATTCCCTCATAAATGTTATGAGTCATTGCTCTGAATTCAGCCTCTGCACTACTTCTTGCCACCATCAACTATTTTTTACTTCTCCATGTAGTCAAGTTTCCCCACACATATGTGCAATACCCACTTGTTGACTTGCGATCAGTCAATGAACCAACCCAATATGCATATGTGAATAATTGGGTCTTTTTTGAATTGAAGACCTTTCATGGGTGTTTTTTTGAGGCACTGCAAAATTCGAGTCACAACTTTCATGTGATATTCAGTTGGCTTATTCATGAAACGACTTACCATACTCCCTAAGTAACCAATATTTGGTCTTGTGTGAGTTAGGTAAATTAGCTTTCCTACCAATCTTTGGTATCTCTCCTTATCAACTTGAGAATTGCCTTCTTGTTTTTCCAATTTAAGGTTAGGTTCCATCGGTGTATTTGATGGCTTGCACCCTAACATTCATGTTTCTTCCAACAGATCTAGCACATATTTTCTTTGGGATACGTAGATTTCAAGTTTGGAACGAGCAATCTCCATCCCAAGAAAACATTTTAGGTGTCCAAGGTCCTTGACCTCAAATTCTTTAGCTAGAAATATCTTGAGTTCTTTTATCTCTTTGTCATCATTGCATGAGATTATGATGTGATCCACATAAACAATAAATATTGCCACCTTTCCGCCACTAAAATGCTTGACAAATATTGTATGGTCGGTTTGGCATTGAGTAAATTTGTGATCCTTAACAACTCGGGTTAGTCTTTCAAACCATGCCATTGGGATTGCTTAAGACCATAAAGTGATTTCTCGTTGGTGTAAGGGTCAATCTAGATTTACAGATAAAGAGATATAATGACACAAACATAATTTAGGTTTGACACTTGAGCAAATGTTTCTTCATAGTCCACCCCATATTGATTGGGTGAACCCCTTTACCATCAAACGAGTTTTGTACCTACTCACACTCCTATCAGCATTGTTCTTTATAGAGAAGATCTATTTACACCTAATTGATTTTTTTCCTTCTAGCAGATCCACAAATTTCCATGTTCCATTCTTGTCTAGTGCTTTAATTTCATCTTCCACTACAGCCTTCCATTCAACATGTTGGACAACTTCTTGAACATTTTTTGGATGTTTTATGTTAACCAATATGGTGATGAAGGCCTTGTATTCTTGTGACAGATTTCTATGAGATACATAATTGTCAATTGGATGTTGAATGCATGGTCTCACTATTTTTCTCACAGCAATTGATAAGTTAAGATCATTCTCATTTATACCGCAACTATCATTAGGCTCAAAAACTATATTACCTGGTAGAACTTCTAAATATGTATTAGGTTCATAATTTTGGATTGGCCTTCGAGATGTGCAAATTTTTTCCTCCCTTTGAGTTTTCTTCTTCCTTGTGTACACTAGTAGTTCTTTACTCGGTTATGTCTCAGATCTGGTTGTAGGTTTAGTTGTTTCTCCAATCACAAGGTCAATTTTTGGTTCTATAATTTGTTGTTGTATGAAGGTTTGTTCTGTTGCTAAAAAATGTTGCAAATTATGTTGTTGCTGTTACAACTTTTGTTTCATTTCATGTTGCAAATTTTGTTCCATTTCATGTTGCAAATGTTGTTCCATTTCCCAAGGTTGAGATTATGCTATGTTTTGTTCTATCTCCCCCTGAAGGCCAATTTTTGGATAGTAAGGTTGATTTTCAAAGAAGGTTACATCCATGGAATGGTAGAATTTTTTGCTTATGGGGCAGTAACACCTATGTCCCTTCTTATTTGGTGGCTATCCTAAGAATATGCATTTCAGGGATTAAGGCTCTAATTTTCCTTTGTTAGGCTGGTTGTCGTGCATAAATGTAGTGAAACCAAAGACTTTGGAAGGAATGGATGAAAGAGTTTTAATGTGTGAGTAAATAGATAGAAGGGTTTGGCAAGGGGTTTTGAACTTGAGGGCTTTAGAAGCATTGTGTTAATAAAATATGATGCTAAAATAATAGCTTCACCCAAAAAATAATTTGGTACATTAGTTGATAGCATAAGGGACCTAGTAACCTCTATGAGGTGCCTATTTTTCCTCTCAGCAATACCATTTTATTGTGGTGTGTTCACACAACTGGTTTGGTGAATTATTTCATGCTTGAGAATGTGATATTTGAGGGAATGGTGATAGTATTCACAACCATTGTCAGTTCGTAGGATTTGGATTTTGGTTTGAAATTGGGTTTGGATCATATTTTTGAAGTTCTCAAAGATTTGTCCCACTTCAAATGTTTCTTTCATAAGGAACACCCATGTAACTCGTGTATGATCATCTATAAAGGTCACAAACCATTTTGAACCAGTTATGTTCTTAACACATGAAGGTCCCCAAACATCACTATGGATTAATGAGAAAGGTTGGGATGGTTTATAAGATTGAGGAGGATAATGGTTGCGTGAGTGTTTGAATAATTGACAAATGTAAAATTGAAATAAATTTGAATTTTTATTGAATAGAGAAAGAAACATTTTTTCAAGGTACATAAAGTTTGGATGTCCTAAACAATAGTGTCATAGCATGACAACTTCCTCTATGTTTTCACCACTTGATGCAGCAACATAGACTGAATTATTTCTTCTCTTCTTGAACTCACTAGCTTGAAGGTAGTAGAGACTTATACATTCTTCAGCATTGCCAATCTTCCTCCCTGAACCCAGATCCTGAAATTCGCATAGGTGAGGCTATAATTTAGTGAAATAATTTAGATCTTGAGTCAATTACTTATGGACAAAAGGTTGCAATTCAACTTTGGAACATTAAAAACTGAGTTAAGAGTAATGTCCTTGGAGATGATTACTGAGTCTTTACCAATCACTTTTATTTTTGTGTTATCTGTTGTTCGTACCATAGAATTGTCATTGCATGGGGAATATTCATCAAATAGAATGATATCCTCAATCATATGGTCTGAGGCTCTAGAGTCTACAATCCATGAGTTAGATATTCCATATGAAGAATTACCTTTTTAGGCCAAGGCAATAGTTGAGTGTGTGCTAATGTTTTGAAGGGATTGTTGTAGTAATTTTTGCAACATCTTCATTTGTTCCTTGCTAAATGGACTTAGTTCAGGTGTTGGGGTTGTCATCACTTTGCCTTATTTTGATGTGGTAGCGTGGGCGTGAATGTCCTTGTTCATATATGGTTTCAAATTTGCTGGTTTTCCATGAATGATCCAACATGTTTCTTAGTTGTGGCCTGTTTTTTTGCAGTGATCACACCATCCTCTATATTTTTTGTAACTTTCTTTCACAACCAAGGTTGAACCTTCGTTAATGGAGCTTTGATAAGTGCTTCCATGCATGACTTTCCTTCAGATATCTTCTCTTCCCACTTCTAAAAATACTTCTCTGATGTTGGGCAGAGGTTTGGTTCCAAAGATTCTTCTTCTTACATCATCTAGATTCTTGTTTAGACCAAGGAGAAACTGATATATTTAGTCTTTCTCCACCAGTTTTTTGTATTGTTTGTTGTCTTTAGGGCATGTTTATACTATATCCTGATATATATCGAGTTGTTGCCAGTGACGGGGGAGGGTATGGTAGTAATCAGTTACTATTGTGTCTCTTTGTCGCAGGTCATGAAGGAGATTTTTTATCTCAAATATGGTAGAAGTATTATCAGTATTTGAGTAATCTTAGATTATATTAACACAATCTTATCATTATTGTAAAAAAACTCAAGCTATAAGAGTTTAAGTATAGTTTGAGTAAATTATAGCAAATTCTATCAAGATTGATAGGTGATTAATTTACTTTCTGAGTGAAAAGAAATAGAGCTTGTAACATATCAAGGTTGATCTAAGCTAGGTGCTGTAAAACTAAGAAGGTTCTTTGTTGTGAACACTTAGTGGAAAATCTTACAAGTTGTGAGGACTGGACGTAGCCCAACTTGGGTGAACCAGGATATATCTGGGTGTGGTATTCTTTCTCTTATCATTTTATTTATCAAGCTTAATCAATTAACTGAGATAAAACATAAACTGAATTTCTATTTTAAAACTAACCAACAACGTTCTTCGTTTTCTGGTAAAAACCAAGAACGATCCTCGTTTTTTGTTTCTCTAATCAAGATCATTCTTGAGTTAAATTCTTAAGTTTTAACATGAATTTTTAAAAAGTGCATTTACAATTCAAACCTCCCTTCCTTGTAAATCGACATTGTTACTTCATAGTGGCGTTTTCGGTCAGGTTTGCTCTGATACCATGTGAATTATTGAGGAAATCATAATTTCATTTCTTAAACTAGAATGGTTACAAATTCTGGTTTAAATACAACATTTTCTAGTCTAATAAATAAATCAAAATTAAATAAAAGAGATTAACTGTACAAAATCATTTGATATCCACTATTGTTGTCTTATATAATATAATAAATTAATTATAAAATAATTTATCAATACATGGCTTATCATCGGCCACAATTTGAAATTCAACATTATGCTTTTATCCTCTTATCATATATTGTATTTCAAATAAAAAATAAAATATAGTGCCTTAATCCTCTTAACTTCAATATGAAAATAGAACATAATATATTTCAAACTAAAAAAAGTAAAATAAAATAAAATCTGACTAATATGGATGCAAATATAAGGGGTAATTCAATAACAAAATTGAGATGAAAAAAAAAACAAAAGAACATACAAAAAGTAAAAAGGCATTGGAAGCAATGACTTAAAATGTGAAAGTGATAATAAAAGAAATATTAAAAAAAGGGTAGGGTTTGGGGAGAAAGGAAAAGAGGGGAAACATAGAGTGATATGAGAGGCACCTTCGCTCAATTTTTTCTTCTTCTTATGTATCTAGTTTAAGAACAAAATGACTCTAGTAATTTAAAATTTAATTAGAAAAATAAAATAAAATTTAATTAATAATTATTTTAATAAGAGTTTGAATGTGAATTCTCTAAAATAATTTATCCTTTAATAATTACTTGAATCTACCTTGATTCCCTTTATTCTTATTTTACGATAATAATGTACTTTATATTATATTTTATTTATGAAGGTATAATTAAGAGGCAAATCTTATGTAATTAAGATGAGAGAGAATTACTAATTTCAATAAAGATTTATAATGAAATTAAAAATAATTTAATTGGATGTTTTCTTCTACGGCACATTTACAGAATTCATGATAAAAAATACATTATCACGTAATATTAGTTTTTTTAGCTTGTATTAAATTATGGCAAATTCATATTACCACATAATATTAGTTTTGTAATTTCCATTAAATTGTGATGAAGGTGGTGTCTAGTGCACCGAAAATAATCAAACATATATTATTTATGAAGAAATTTAGAATTTAATTTCACATCACAATAACAATATGTATAATCAAAAGATATAACTATATATCATAATTCCAATTGGTTAACTATATACCTACCTGTGTTTAGAGATTCATTAATTTTCTTTTAGTTTTATTTATACTCATTGACTTATTTTCTTGGAAATTGGAGAGTTAAATAAAAAGAAAACTCTAAAATGAAACTTTTTTAAACGAGTTTTTTACTAAGAAACTTTTTAAATGTTAGTGCATATAAATAAACTAGATTAAAAAATAATTAGGGGAAATATTAATTTAATTAAAGAAAGACACTTATTATTACTTTTTTACCTATCTTAGAAATTTCAAGCAATGAAATTTATTCCAAAAAAAAGCTCTAAAACATTAATTAAAAAAAGACTTTTGTTGTGTCACTTTTCTGATTGTCTGTAGTAAAAACAATATATTAAAGTTAGACGTTGCCATCATCGACATTAAAACGTTGAAGTAAAGGAAAAGAACAAATCCAACTATGAATTGAAAAGTTTGGTGGCCCCTTGAATAATTCTACTTTTACCATGTAATTTTAATATCTTCAAATTCAAATTATTTTAACTTGCAACTACAAAGAGGGGAAATTCTGAAAAAAGAAAAGATTAGAAAAATCAAGCATTGATCTTTATTTACACGATATCCTTTATCTAGAAACTGCACTAATACCCATCAAGAAGTACTTGTTTGGGAAAAGTATAATAATTATGTACAATAATATAAATTAACTTTACACATATGTGTATGATATTATTATTATTTCTATTATAAGTTATTTACTTTGTGATAAGATAATTAGTCAATGTATAATTATTGAGCTCTATACATAAATAATCAATACTAATAATTGTACAAAATTTAATATCACTTCATTACAAAAAAGGAAACTCATGGTGAGTATTACCAAATAGTGAATTATGTAGAGGGAAAAAAAAAAAATACACTAATGGCATATACTTAGGCAGTAAAAATTGAGTTTAGATATGTAATGGGTGTGACTAAAGGTAATGTAACAGTTTTAGGCTTCTAAGTAATAAAATAAAAATTTACTTGATAAAAAATCTCGAAGAAAATTTTGTACTTAATAAAAGTACCTTATAATTTAATATTTTCAAATTTAAAAATAAAAAAAAATTCAAAATAAAAATGATAAAATTTATGTAAAACTAAAATTGTGTCAATAAATACTAAATTCATCAATTTAATTATCAACTGAAAAAAAAAATTATACAAAATTGATTATACTAATTAAATAAATAATTTGTTATTCTCAAGTGTCTAAATTTTTTAATAATTTTACTAAAATATTATGTAATTTTACATTTAAACATTTAATGGACATATATTATTATTATTATTATAAATTACTTAATTTTTACATTGATATTCAATGAAACTCCACAATTTTTTCAAGCAAAACAGTCAATTTTAAAATTCAATCGCAAAAAAGGGTGATAATGTGTTATGTCAAAATACAAAACTAATTTTTATTGACATGCATATATTTTAAATCTATTTATTTTATATCTTACACATGTCAATTATGCAACTACTAATACTATCATTGTCTCAAGCTGCCGAAAGATTTCCAAAGGACAGGAAATTTTTAGTGGTCCACAAAAAATTAAATCTATCATTTTATTAAAAGTGGAAGTTATAAATATAAGTAAGGTTTAATTTATCTGATAAATATTAAAATTATTAGATTGAATTTGATGTCTTAATTTTTAATTTAAGACATTATAATTATTTGCAGTTTTTTTATTTTTTATTTTTTATTATTTCATAAAAAAAAAAAGTGAATTAGTCCTCATATATATAAAGGAATAATTATAATGAATTATCATCTTTTCTTCAGCTAATAACTTTAATTCAACAAACAAAATTTTATTTGTTAATAACTGTTTATAAATAAAAAAAAATTACATATACACACAAAACATCACATATATTAAAATTTAACTTAACATTAAAAATTATTGAGTCAATGAGAAACAATGAAACAGAACGGTAAACCACTTAAACATGCACTATGTCTACTAAAAATATATTTTTCACGTTTGATAATAATTGAACTATTTTCATATATATTAAAAATATAAATATAAAAAAATTTTATTTTTATTAAATTATTGAAATGATATAAGTTGTATTAATTAAAAATATAATTAAAAACAGATCTAGAAATCTATTTGAACATGAGTTGAACACATTTTAATCATAATTTTATACAAAATAAAATTACAATAGATATTTTTTTTTAAATAATTACATAAAATAAATAATATATTTAATAAATTATTTTTAAATAATATATGTAATAGGTAGTTAGTGTTTGACTATAGAGTATAACTACTTCCATTTCAAAGAACCTACAGAAAAAATTGTAGTAATATATGCAATATATGTGTGTTTTGTACAATATGTTTATTATTGTATAACTAAATATTTAATGTGTATTAAAATAAAAAATAAAAGATAAACGTAATTGTATATAAGAGGAAGGACTCCAATCCACAATATCCTCACTAAATTCGTCGTTGAGTATAATTCGGACAAAAAATATATTAAATGATGGAGGAATTAAATTAATCATGATTAATTTTATAATTTTACAAATGAAAAATACAATTGTCCTTAACTTGTTTGTGATTCACTGATAGTAAATTCTAACTAACCTACACGTGGACCCAAAATAGGCCACAAAAATAGGCAAACCAATGAGAATTTAATCAATGGCCCGAAAATTTAAACCGAACCCAAAAACAATGAAAAAATAAATACTTTCCTTAAATTAAAAAAAAAAAAAACTAATGTTACTGTCGCTTTTCTATTGGGTCTCTCTCTCTCTCTCTCTCTCTGTTATGAACTTTCCCTTTTAACTGAGGTTTCATTCTCTAACAAGCCAAAACTCATCACGTTTTAATACAGTGAGTGAGTGAGTGATGAATCGTGAGTGATATGAAACAGTAATCTTAGATAGAGAGAGAGAGTGTGTGTGTGTTTGCTGAGTTAGCATAGCACTATTCTCACTTCCATTGAAATCTGTCACAATTCAATCACCAAAGGAAAGGAGAAAAAGTGTGAAGGAAGGAATCATCACCATCCACACACACCACTTTCTTCTACAAAACGTCTTTGTTTCAACTCAACTCTCTCTATATAATTCATCATCATTCATTGATGCTCTTTTCATGCTTACCCAGAAACACTGAACAAACAAAGTTTTTATTTTTTTTCACTGACCCTTTAATCTTTGAATCATATCACGCTTGTTTCTTTTGTTGGGGTGCTGAAATTTTCACTCTTTTGGTGTTTTTGATATTTTCTTTTACATGGGGTTTTAATGTTTGATTAAATGTCCCACTAAAGGAGGATAGATTAGAAGATACACCATTTGGTGAAAATTTGATTAGTGAGTATCATAGGTTTGTTTTGATCTGGTTTTGTCGTGGAAAGTTAGCTTTTTAATGTGAATGAGGTTTTTCTTTTTTTATTGAGATTTTGTTTTGTTTGAAGTTACACAAGTAACAAGATCTTAGATTTGAATTTTGATTTGAAGAGAGTAGAGGGAGAGAACAAAACAATGCAGCCTAGATTGGAGGAAGGTAAAGATCCTGCTGTCACTAGAGCCACACCTTCTAGACCCTTTCCATTGAGACTTTTGCGATTCTTCTTACTCTTTTTGGTTATTGGTGTTGGTGGTTCTTTTCTTAGCATGTATATGATTAGGCATTTTGGTATTCATAATGTGGCTTTTGTACAATCTTCATTTAAGCCTTGTTTTCAGAAGCCGGCAATTATTGAGAATTGGTTTAAGCCTCCATCTAGTTTGTTGCATACTATGAATGATGTTGAACTATTTTGGAGAGCTTCTTTTGTTCCAAGGATCAAAAGTTATCCTTTTAAAAGAACTCCTAAGATTGCATTCATGTTCTTGACTAAAGGACCTTTGCCAATGGCACCACTTTGGGAGAAGTTCTTTAATGGACATGAGGAGCTTTATTCCATTTATGTTCATTCACTGCCATCTTATCATGCTGATTTTTCACAGTCGTCTGTTTTTTACCAGAGACAGATCCCAAGCCAGGTATGCGCTAATCATCAGGAAACTAGTATTACTTGTATGGAGTGCCATGTGTTGATAGATTTACATGTCTGTAGTTAAAATTTTATTTTTTTGTTGGTGTTTCAATGTATCCATCACATGGTTATTTGTATCTTACGATACATGTGAGTAGTATCTTGATTTGATACTATACTGACACCAATTAATACAAATTTATAGTGTGTATCTATCTGAAACTCATATTGAATCCCGGTTCATTAAACTTAGTAGTGTAGTCAACTACTTTTTTTGACAACTTTGTTTAACCAACCACTTTTCTTTGTCATTTGATATATGCCTTGAATCTTGAATTATGTTGAGGTGCATACATGATAGTTTGTAATGTCACTTGTTATTTGCTTAAAAATGACATTTTTATTGGCAATATATCTTGTGAAGTTACAGTTCATATTCAATTCATGATTTGAAAAAATGTTTTCCCATTGACGATTTGAATCTCGATTGATAATCATGATCCATCGTTTATGGAATTTTATGATGGGTGCTATTTTATGGTCCTATAAGTCATGATGAGATCCAATTCTTGTGTTTCATGTTATATATGTGCATTTTTTTCATTTTTGATGATGTGATTGCTAGAACAAGAATAAGTTTTAGGTTGGATTTTTTTTTCCAATAAATTTCTAATTAACTTCCTTATTCACAGGTGGCAGAGTGGGGAATGATGAGTATGTGTGATGCTGAAAGAAGACTTCTAGCCAATGCATTGCTTGACATCTCAAATGAATGGTTTGTCCTCCTATCCGAGTCCTGCATCCCTCTCCAGAACTTCAGCATTGTGTATCGTTACTTATCGCGGTCAAGGTATAGCTTTATGGGTGCATTTGATGAGCCTGGTCCTTATGGAAGAGGACGCTACAACGAAAACATGGCACCTGAGATCAACATGAGCGACTGGCGTAAAGGGTCTCAATGGTTTGAAATTAATCGACAACTTGCTGTCAGAATAGTTGAAGACCATACTTACTATCCAAAGCTCAAAAAATTCTGCATACCACACAAATGCTATGTTGATGAACACTATTTCCAAACAATGTTAACCATTAACACTCCTCATCTTTTGGCTAATAGGAGCCTCACTTATGTGGACTGGTCAAGAGGCGGTGCTCACCCGGCTACCTTTGGGAAGAATGACATCAAAGAGGAATTCTTTAAGAAAATTTTGCAGGATCAGACATGTCTTTATAATAACCAGCCGACTTCACTTTGTTTCTTATTTGCTAGAAAGTTTGCACCTAATGCTTTGGAACCTCTTTTAGATATAGCACCAAAAGTTCTAGGAATATGAAATTTTCATGACTTCTGAGTTGCAGCATCCTTGAAGGAGTTTCGTTTCGAGCCTATTAGTTAGCTATATTGGCTAACTCCATTTTGATTGTGCGATTCATTTTCTGCTATCCTTGTTTTGCGGAAATTTTGAGTTGCTTCTCCGGCATTTAGATGTGTAGGACATTGAATTTAAACCACATTTATACGTGTAGTAGTCAAAATATAGACTAGCATTTTATTGGATTAATCAAATAAATGTTTTAGAGCTTTTTTTGGAGTATGTATTTCTGCCATTAAGACAGGTTATTTTTTCTGTCCATTTTATGATGCCCTATAACCTACACTTGCCCAATATTCTGAGGCCTCCAGTTTATGGTCTTGGGGTTCTCTCCTTTGGCAGGTTCCATCTCTGATACTTGGTTAGCCTTGCAACTAGAAAGCCAAGGCCAGAGCTATGAAGCTTACCCAGAAGTCAGAATTAGTCTTGTTTCCTGTTGTCTGATATGCATGCCTTTTGTCATATTCAATGATCGGCTAGTTCTACTTTGGACCACTGAAAAATTGTTCAAAATATTAACAGATGATGTTGCCATTCAGAAGTAGAAACTCCTGGTTCTCTTTCTCCTGGTGACTAAGATAATTATCCGTTAAGAGTTAGGATCATCTCCATTTATGTTAAGAGTTAGGATCATCTCCATTTATGTTTTATTTAGAGAGAGATAGACAAAAAGAAGTTAAAAAAAATTAAAAAATTGTGTCTATCTATCTCTAAATAGACCATAAATAGAGGAGGAAGAAATAGAGAGGATCATACCTCCCATGATAGGTACCAAGAGGATCATACCTCCCATGATAGGTACCAATTTGACAAAAATAAAAAAGAATACATGAGTTGAACTTACTATTATATGTTTTTTCTTATTTTTGTCAAATTGACACCGATTAGGTGGTTGTCTTATATGATACAACTTGAAGAACTATGAACTTTTACTTCTTAAGACTAACATTAGTCGTAATCGAAGTTTCAAATGATTGTTAACTATTGTCTCATGACGTAGAACTTACCATTATTAATATATTATTACTATATAAGTTAAATTATATTTGTGGTGCTTTAACTTAATTTCAGGTAACATTTTAGTTCTTTATATTTTTTTTCCCGAGTTGGTCTTTTATTTTAATTTTAAGTGACAATTTGATATTTTATGTTTTAAAATTTCAACAATGTTGTCCTTTTTTTTTACAAAAATTCAAAAAAATCATCAAATTTTTCAACCAAAACCCATAAAATTCATTATCATCTTCAATAAAATACAAATTTAATCAAACATATCTTAAATCTTGAAATAAATTCATATTTTCATTCTTTATTTGATGTTGTTGGAGATTAAAATATAAGTGTATTTGAGTTATAAATTTAATAAAATTTGCATTATATTAAAGATGATTATTAATTTAATGGGTTTTGGTTGAAAATTTTGATGATCTTTTTGAATTTTTGTACAAAAAATGATAACATTGTTGAAATTTTAAAACATAAAATATCAAATTGTCACTTAAAATTAAAATAAATAACCAACTCAGAAAGAAAAAAAAAAAAAGATAAATGACTAAAATGTTACCTACTATATATCTATATGTTAAAATCCATATCTACAGACTCATGGGAGCATACAAAAGTTTGTATTTTAATTAGCATTGCACAATCAGTGGCCCAGAGAAAAAATAATGAGACTAGAGTACTTGTTAGAATCTCATACAACTCATGGACGGACAGACATTTTTAGTTGCTAGAGTCTATTTTAAGAATCATATGTTCCTTTACATGTTTTGATCAACCACAAGGGACAAGTATCACTAGATCAAGTCTATCAATTACTTATCCTTACTCACACTGTCACTGATCTCACAAGTTAAACATATATATTAATTAATAAAAAATATAAATACAAACATTTGAAACTTTCAATTTCAGAAAATCTTTAATTGATAGAAGTGATTTATAAATACCACAATACATATTTGAACACTATTAAAACAATACATGAAATATATATGTGAATTACTTACTAACTAGTTTAGATAGAAAGGCCATCTCATTTAACTTTCAAGAACACTCCAAGAATTGAATTTGAAAGGAAAAAAAACACAGGTAAAAATGGACATTAAAAATGAAAAGCAATATGAGCATTAAGTTTGATGGACAATTTGAAACAAATCAGTTAATAGAGAATAAGAAAAAATCACTAATAAATGGGAAAGGCAATGTGTTTATTAAATTTAATGATGATACCACATGTTTAATGGAAGAAGAGAGTCTCTAGTGAAAGCTCTAATTACAACATTGGCTTGTAATAGACATTATTGACATTTATAATTCATCATGACATTTTCTCTGAACACCAGGTACATCCTGCTGAAGTTTTAGAAGATAACTAGAAGCTAAAGATGCATGAAGTGCAGCCCCATAAGGAAGTCCATCTTCATTGATTGTGAGATAAGGTGAGTGTAATGAGTAGACCCGGTTATCTGAGGCATTCTGCATTCCAAGAATGAAGAAGTAGCCAGGTATGACCTCTTGATAGAATGAAAAGTCTTCAGCTCCCATGGATGGTTGCATGACACTATCAACTTTATTGATACCAAGCATATTCACTGCAACATTCACAAAATGCTCATGCAAGTCGCCGTTGTTTACCGTTGGAGGATAGGAAGGTTTCGATTCGTCAAAGAAGTTCACAGTTGCATTGCATCTGTGTACAGCAGCTTGCCCAACTATAACCTGCATAAATGATGAATTAGATTATTTTATTTCAGATTTCACTTTATTCGTTCAAACTGAACTTATTCATTTCCATTGTGTACCTCCTCGATCCTCTGTCTCAGTTGGTTGAAGCTTTGTTTAGAAAAGGCTCGGAAGGTGCCACCAATTGTGACATAATCTGGAATAACATTGAATGCACTACCTCCTTGGAACGTTGCAATTGTCACAACCTGTGGGAACATGCTTGGCTGGGTTTTAGTTATTTATTTTGAGATTATATGATGCTCATCCAAGCTCAACTTTCTAGCCAAGATAAGAACACAGATTATTATATAAAATGTAGTAGTGTTCTTTACTTAGCATATCAAACAATGATGATCCTTGGAAATAAATCTATGTCAAATTATCTCTACCTCTACGATGAAAAAGCTCTAACAAATTTTCCACTTTATATGAAACAGGTGGAAGATTTTCCTGAATAAGTTGCTACTTAGACTCTTAATAATTTTCTATAACTTCTTGTTCTTTCTGATCTCCAAATATAGCTTAAGTAAACATGAACAAGACATGCTGACTTTTTGTGTAAACCAGACATCCTCTGTGTGCAACTACGAAGACTAATCCCTCAAGCCGAGTAGGATTACAATGGGCAGAAAAGTTTTCCCTCGAAGACATGATGACTACATAGCATAATTATGGATTCAAGAATATCATGTGCAAGTAAATAAGTATGAAATAAGTGTAAACGAGTGGTTAATGCAAAGATAAAATGAAGAATCGACCAAATTTACCTGGGAGTCTAGAGGATCGGCCTCACGAGAAACAAGGTGTTGTAAGCTAATAATCACATTGGAAGCTGCTAATATGGGATCAATAGACTTTTGAGGAATAGCTGCATGACCTCCCTTTCCATTTATCTTTGCTTCAAAGCGGCCACTTCCTGCCAATATTGGACCAGACTTAGAAGCCACTTCACCTATTGGTAATTCAGGAGCAATATGCAATCCAAAGATAGCAGTAACATTTTCTAATGTTCCAGCATCTAAAATCTTCTTAGCCCCTCCACCTCCTTCCTCTGCTGGTTGAAAAACAAGAACAACAGTTCCCTTGTTTAGACAACAAAATGAAGAATTTATCAGTAATTATGAAAGGACGAAGACTAAAAATAACAGGACAATACAGAGAAAAGTAGAAGATATGAGCTATAAAGCATGGACATAGACACAGACACGACATTAATACTGACACCTACACACACGTAATAATTTAAGAAAATAGAATTATTTAATGTAAACATGTGTTGGTGTCAAGTACTAGACACGACTTCAGTTTAAAATGTCGGTGCTATGTAGGACATGAGTGATGGTATATTGTAGAATAGTAAGGGTGCTAACTTTTTCTTTTTTAAGGATGATTTTGATAAACACAAAATGGATTCAGATGTGTCATTATAACAGATGATAGAATGATTGTAATTTACATATATTTTCATGATAAGAGATAGTGTAATGATCACTTTCCTGTAATTTACTAATATGATGAAAATCCAAGAGATATTTGACTTTGACATAACTGAATTGAACAACAAAAACTTCAAGAAGATAAGATCATCAAAAAGGACAAAATTTTACAGTTAATGACAATTTGGACAGTAGGGAATAGTGACTATAGATTCTAGATTTGAAAGAGCAATATCTGAGGAAAAGTCAGAGATATATATGTTTCACTTTAACTTCAAATAAAAAGTAGGAAATCGTCAAAAGGACCAAATTTCTAGAGTTAATGACAATTTTTGGACAATAGAGTAGTGACCACACATTTAAAAGTTCATATCAGAATCTAAGGAAAAGCAAAGCAGAATATAACATTATTATATTACAACATAAAGGAAACCAAAATAAAGAAGCCAAGACAACAGGTCACACACTTGTATCTCTTTTTCATGTTCTTTGAGAATCTTTGCAGCACCAAGTAACATGGTCACATGAGCATCATGACCACACGCGTGCATCTTTCCAGGTACTTTACTCTTGTGCTCCCACTCCACCATTTCCTAAGGTTTAAACATGACATGACAACAAATCAATGATATATGTTTTGTTCTTAAGCCTCCGGTGTCCAAAGAAAAGTGGTCCTGGGAATTTGAAGTCCATCTAAGATATAAGTAAAATCTGACCAATGAATGATATATATAATAGCAGAAAGCAAAATTTGAGAAAACACAAACAAAACTACAAAAACCCTTTGTTATATTAACTCCATATATAGAAATTATAACTTAGAACCATTCCATAAAACTATAGAAAATCAAAAGTCAACCATCATAAAACAGTATTAACACTATTGAGGAAGACAATATAAATATCATGTAATTAAGGTGTTTTGGTGATCTAGACGGAGCATATGTGAGGTAGGGTTCTAATTCTCCACAAACATTACGGTTAGAAAAGCAATACCAGATCTAAAGAAAACAGATAGGAAAAACACAAACAAAGAAACACAATATTTGATCACGAAATTCTTTACGTGTGCCTAAGTCTTCAAGTGTAGAGCTTCTGCAATACATTTCTACTATCCATGATTCAAGCTTAGGGGTTACAAATTTCAACTTTAAATACTACAGTCCAGTATCACACTAAGCCATACTCAACAATAACTAAGAACTAATTACTAATATTTACCATTCAGAAAGAAAATCAATCATGTAATTAACTAACTTGCATAGGAAGAGCATCCATGTCAGCTCTTAAAGCAACAAAAGGAGACATTCCATTGCCTATGAAACCAATGACACCAGTGACTGCCACTGGATGTTTATAAGAAATACCCAATTTATCCAATTCTGATCTTATCAGTTCACTGGTCTCAAATTCTTGATAACCCAATTCTGGATTCTCATGAATCTTCCTTCTGATACTAATCATCCAATCAAAAACCTCAGGACTCTTAGCACTTTCTAGAAAGTTGTTGAAAGACAAAATTGGTGTAGCAGCAAAGACATGTAATATGAATATGATGAAAAAGTTGAAGTGCTTGAATTTGAAGGAAGAATACATGGTTTGTTTTTGGTGTGAGTGTGAAGAAAAACAGGAATTGGCAAAAAATGTTGTTTGTTTATTTTAAGATTATTGTTTGTAGTAAGTGGATGGCTCTTCAATGGTTCTTAGGAGCTTTGTGTACCTCGTCCGATGAATCAATTTCAATTTTTAAAAAATAATTAATATAAATTACAATCTGTAAAAATTTAAGAACTGTTGAAGTTCTTTTGACAATGTGACATAATTGATATTCATTGATGATAATTATGAATGGAAATTATTTTCCTCTCTCTCTTGTAAATAATATAGAATATTATGAAGTGTCACATCGACACTAATCAGAAATAACATATACAATAATTACAACGGTTAAATGAGTTGGCTCAGTTTGATATAAATATTTTAAAGCTGTATTTTTATTAAGATTGGTCCACTCATATTTTTAATAACAATCAAATAAAATTATAATAAGCTAACACTATTTTAACGAGGCGGCAAGATATAAAAAAAAATCTTTAGAATTAATATATTAAATTTAACAGCTAGGCAAAACAAATTCAATAATTTTTATTTGTATAAAATGTAAATTAAAGTACTATATATAAAAGAAATACTTTAAAGACTCAAATTAAGTATAATAAATATTGTAGTAAATAGACTATTTATATCTTTTTCAATGTAAACAATTCAGATATTTGTAAGAAAATTATGATCTATTTTATTTATGAGTTTTATCTCAATAATTTTCATTGCTTTCAAAGTTCTCTATAGTTGTTGCAGTGAATAAAAATAGAAAAATACGAAGAATAAATATATCAATTAAATGATAATTTTTGTATGATCATACATATGTTTATATTAATTATGGATAGATAAATTTATTTGGGATTGTAAATTATATATTATTAATATAGCTATATATAAATATATATAAAAATATATTAACTTATTAAAAAAAATGGGGTGGCAAAGGTCATTCCATGACAACACATAGTTTCACCCTTGCATAACACCCCCAACATATAGAACATCTTCGCGTTCAATTTTCAAAGTAGGAAGGTGAAATTGAAATCGATATTGTTTTTGGTCGTTTGACGACAATCACAAACTAAGCTAAATTGACGAATGTATTAGACTGATGGTTCTAATCTTGGTCAGTGGTAGAAGCACCACAACAATGCTGTTATTATTGGCTTTTAGCGGAATGCATTCTCGTAGTGTTTTTAATAAATTAGATTTTTAATGTCAAACCAAAAATAGCAACAACAAAATGTTATTATTTGAGTCATCTCAAATTTGCTCATAATAATTTCTTTACAAAAAATTATATTTTTTTAGTTTTAGTAGGCCAACCTGTAACTTGTTGGTTCTGCTCAACCCCATTTTTAATGAGGTTAAATGGTTTGGGCAAAAAGAATCGTTCATTTTTAATCTCCTATTTTAAGATTCAGCGTGAACTAACATTTGAGTCAATTGGTCCAGTCTATTTTAAAAGCTCTCTTAATGGTATTAGTCTTATGTGAGTAAGTGTCTATTATTCTTTGTAATTCTCTAAGTGAGATGTTCGTATTGGAAGGGTGATATATACAATTTGGGGTTAGTTATATTGAAATTTTATTTGCAATGAGGAATATATTTTGTTGGAGTTTTACGTGGACATATATTTGAGTATATAGTTAGACTTAAGTGATTAATGAACTTTAGGGATGGACTTATCCTTCAAAGAATCAAGTTTGAAATTTAGGTGAAATAATTATTAGTCAGATTTTATTCACCTTTCAGTTGAACTCTAAATTACTAGACTTCACATCTCTCATAAGCTGAAGATTTAATAAAACAAAAAATATATAAAATCAATTGGATAATCTATTATGTGTCTTTAAGTAGGTCTCATCATGCCAAATCTTCTTAAAACAATTCATTCTTTTTTTTTCTTCTATCATAAAACTTTTAAGAACCTATAATAAATATCAATCATATTATCCATATATTAATATTTTATTTTATTCCAACTTAAACTAATAAATAATTATGCACTTGTAATAAAAATGCAATTTTTCGTGTGGAAAATTAACAATTTATCTTGAAACAATCATGTGTTGGTCACGATGCACATATTAATCAATTAACCAAATATGATCAACTAATGCTAATACATATGATTGAATTTGTGGCTTCCACCTGTTATAACTTGAATTTAAAATTAAATATAATAAGTAAATATATTTAAATTCATCCTAAATTTTCATTAAAATATATGATTATTTTAATGTGTCTCCTCTAATATAAATTTTTATTTTATGATCTAGAACATAATCCAAGTGAATAGTAGTAAACAACCAACAATAGATCTAAAATATATACTCTAATACCATTTTACAATTTGAATTAAATCTAACTTAATATTCTAAGTTAAATTTATAAAATGAGATACGTTTCCCATTTGTAAAAATATCATATCTCATATTGACTTGGTCACCTGCTCATTTTCAAAATTCAATACAAAAATGAGTACTTGCAACTTAAAGTACATTAATACAATTGAGTTGATGCTGAATCTTCTTAACCAAACCATGTACCAGATTACAATTGGCGGAATGAATATTGCAACATCTTTGTTTGACAATTAACAAAGGAATATTTAAGTAGATTGCAACCTAAACTAGATAAAGTCTTCAAACAACTATTTGAGCACAATGTTTAAGCGCACATACATACTTGAAAAAATAGAAAGAGAAATAAGTTAAATAATATATATTGTTAAATTTATAAATTTTTTGTATGTCTAAATATTGTATCCAAATGATTTTGATCAACCAAATATTTTTCTCTAAACCAGATTCAGGTTTTTGGTATTATAAATGGTGCAAGTTTTTTTAAGAGACGTGGTTAAGGGTCAAATTTTAGTCTCAAATTATTCATTTAATCTGTTTTTATTCTTTTTTATCTAAACAAGTTATTTTCACACATATTTAATTTATCTTTTGTGTTTATTTGTGATTTTGTCGTTTTAATACAGTATTTTATTTTTTGATCTTGTTGTGATTTTTTGTTCAGATTGATAAATCAACTTCAATTAAGTACAAATTCAATCAATAATTTTGGCGTCATCAACATTCTAGAAACAAATATTTTGGACACTTCAATTTAATATATTTATAAGTTTTGTCATATTTATATTTTGAATATCTGAATGTTGTGAGTTTATTTATAAATTCATTTATTTTAATTTTAACAATTTTAAATTATAATATTCTTAATTATATAATTTTTATCAATTTGAATAAATGAATTGTATTTTATTAAAAAAATTATGCAAGTAAAAAAAAAAAAACTCTTGTGCAAGCGCAACCATGCAACATTTGAAATAGGATGGTTACAAAAATAAAAGTTAAAAAGATTTTACAAAAACAAATTAAAACACATATATGTTAATAATAAAAGTTTAATATGTGAGTTTTTAAATATAAAATAAAATAATTTGTTGTTGTCAATTGAAATTGTTTCAATGTGTATCTTTAGTCTTTAGGGTATTTTTAGAAGTTATATTTTGGAGATTATGATAAATGATCATCTCATCAAAAAAGATAAATTATCATATAGCATTTTCACTACACTTAATTTATTTTTAGAAATATTTTATAGTTTTCTTAATTTAAAAAAGAAAATAAATCATCTCCTATGTACCCTTCCAAATAAATATACCCTTAAAAGAGATTAATTGGGATAGATTAACTTGGTGGATCGTTTTATATTATTGATAAATCACAATCATTTGTATATATATTTATGTAATTATTTATAATAAAAATTAAATATTTTTAATAATTTGATTAATAATATAAATATATTTTTATATTAATAATATATATAAATTAAATATTCTTAATATTGTAAAGAAATTTTTTTTGTGAAATTTTAAAATTGAACTGTAAACACCAAATTCAAAGTCTTTTTTCACTTTACCAACTAAACTAACAAATAATTATAAATAAAATTATAACATAATAATAACACAAACTACTCTGATTGGAAGTATTTTTTTCTTCTGAAGTAAATTTTTTTTGACTTATTTGTATTGAAAACTTATATGGAAAGGTTAGATTGAGACGAGATGTGTAACTTAACTAATTTAAATTAAAAATTTAAATAAAATCATTTTTGTAAGGATCGTGGTTCAAACTCTAATGTCGATTAAAAAAAAATTATATTAAAATTCGTTGGTTTAATCACCTGAGTTGACATTTATATGTAACTACAATTTTAAAAATTGTGATTGGAATTCACAAATCTCATACATTTTGATCCCTAAATTTTAAAAAATGTCTAAGATTTGGAATTCACAAATCCTAGACTTTTCTTTCTCAAAGATTGTGCATTTTTCTTTCTTAAAAATTGTACATTCTATATGTTGAATTCTTATGGATAACTTTTCATTTCTCTCGTCATGTTGCTAAAAAAAATAAACATTGAAAACTTTAAAAATAAGTATTTTCATTCCTTTACGTAATATTGAATTTAGAGATCAATTAATTATACTTTAGTCTTTTAAGTTATTTTTATATTTTACTATAGTCTCTTAAGTTATATTTGTTTTATTTTGGTCTATTAAGTTCTAAATTTTAAATATTTTGATCCTTTAATTTATTTTTTATTCTATTTTAATCTATTAAGTGTATAATATTTATAATACTAAAGTATTTAATATTTATAACTTAAAGGACTTAAAAGGAAAAAAATAATTTGAGAGATCAAAGTAAAAACTAAAAACAATTTAAAAGATAAAAAATGCAATTTTATCTTAAAAATTTGACCCATGAGACCTATACATTATTTAATGATCAGTATGATATAAAATAAGCAGTCAACGTGATTACTTAATAATCAATATAATATAAAGTAAGCGGTCAAAGTGATATACCCAAAAAATAAATAAAATTATTTTAAAAATTGAACAATTTTAATTTAATGTGTATGAATTAAATTTAAATAATTGTAATAATATTAAATATAAATATAAATATAAATAATTTAATTTATAAATTAATAAAATGAATAAATCAATATTAATTGATATTATAATCATCAATAATTAAATTAATCATGTATATAGATATAATATTAATTATTGATGTGTACGTCAAGAAGTCTCAGCTGTTATTTGAGTTACTGTGGAATGTGAATAACAATTTTAATTGTTGTTAGAGTCAACGTTTATATAATTTTACTCCATACTTAATTTTTAAACAATTTTTTATTTTACGAAATCATAACCGTTCATTGACACCTATTTACTCAATTCAAAATGTTGATTTTATTTTTGAAAGGACTAAAAGTGAAAATACAGCGAATCTTAATTTTCTCGCTCTCTCTTCAAGTGTAAAAAAATTCAAAAATAGGTGGAATCATATAATTTAATATTTTTTACTTATTTCTTTGATGTTTCAAATTAAATAAATAGTATATATCTGTGTAAATATTTGGGTACAAATATTACTTAGTACTACATTTTATTAATGTATAATTATAAAATAACTAAATAAATAAATTGTTAAATTTATCCAATAAAAAGTTTACTAACATTATGTTAAACTTTAGTGACATATACAAAATCTTTATTTTGTTAAATTGTTAGCAGCATATACAAAATCTTTATAATTTTATTTTAAATGATATAAATTTTTTCTTATTTTGAATGATACGTAAGTTTCTCTTTCCAACACGCTTTTAATATTGAGGTTTGCTCTTCAGAATAATAAAACGATTTCGCCTAAACGGATACTCACCTCTCAAACTCGTCTTAGTTTAAATAAATAGAAAATGAATTTTGAAAGATGATATTTATCTGCTGCTCTAATTATAAATTGCTGTCGTTTTTAAATTATATGTATACATATTTAATATTTTTTTAAAATATTATAAATTATTTTTTTTTATAAAAAAATATGATTTGCGTCATTAAATTATATCTCAATTGACAACTATCAAATTTGTTAAGTTGCACATTATGCATATTTTTGATTTCAAAATTTCATAGTTATATATGAATTTTTTTTTATAATAATTGTATCGTATTATTTTTAAATAAATAAAAAATATAACTTAATTTCTTTAATTCTGTATATTAATTATAGTAAATAATACTTTAAAAATGATTGTTGTCATGACTATTTACTCTGAATTTAGAAGTTCCATAACCCAATTGATGTAAAATTTGATTACATAAAAAAAGATTGTTAAATTGAAAAGGAGATAATTGAAAGATGCACGTGTATAACACCGTATACATGTTGGCGAAAGGGCGTTTCCCTAGAACACAAACACGTTCCTCAAACACCTCGAACTTAGATTCTCATTGTACCCTTCCATGTTTTTAGTTTGTGTTTACAATAATAAATAAATCTCTAATTTCGCCGTTTTCTTAGAAATTATCGTCATTTTCATTTTTCTCTTAACAACGCAACTTTTTTTCATTCCCTATTCCCTTCCCTAGATGTTGCTTTTTCATCCCTATAATATTTCATCTTCAAAATTCTTCTATTTTTATGATTTTTCTACAACCCATTTGAACGTTCATTCTTAATTTCGTTTCAAAAAAAGATTATGTTGTTATTTTTGCCTTTTTCTTGATTCTTGATTGAGTCACCGAGGTTGAAAAATGAATGAGAATGAAAATGAAGAAGCTGTGTTTGAAATTGGGGTGGTGATTCCAAGAAGGGTCATTCAAGAAATAGATGAATCATCTGACTGTGCCTGTGTTCTTATAAAGGAATTCAAGAAGGCTGGGTTTGTAGTTGAGAGAGTAGTTGGCATTGCAGATGAGTTCATTAAGGTTAGGTTTTCTCAATTCCTTTCTATCTTAAACCCTTATGCTTCAGGGTTTGTGTATATATATATATATATTAGTGTGGCAGGAATTGTTTTTTGTATTCTTGTGGATATATTATATTTTAAGTATTCAATTGATTATTTATTTATTTATTTCCTATATTCTTTCATGCCTTAAAGAATTTCCATTCCATACATAATGGTGTTTCTGCATAAGTAATTTTGGTTCTATATTTCTATTTGTTCCTTTCTTTGATTTATCATAAAAGGAATTTATTTATTTTAATCCCTTTCTTTCTTATGCTAATAGAAAGGAATTGGCAAAACAAAGGAACAAATAGAACCAAAATTACTGCACAAGAGACCAAGGAATTTTCTGTATGTGGAAAATGCTTAACATGTGCCCTTAGAACACTTGTTAATATACTAAAGATATTCACAACATAATTACTATTTGTGGAATCCGTAACATGTGCCATTAGTACACAATGGTGTATCTATATGATTGTTTAATCAGTTGTGTGTCTAATTTAAGCATTATTGTGGAGTAGCTAAAATTTGGGTGTGATTGGTTTAGTTGGCTGCACCTTTGGAGACATTAGGGAGAGCTGCAGCTGAACTACAAATCAAGAAAAGGACTCATATAGGTATATATGAAAATCCCTAAGAAGGGGCATGTATATTCAGCTTATACAATTTTATGTTTAAGTTCAAAGTGTCAAATGTTGCTAGCTATCGTGTGATTTACTGATTTTTTATGTTATTGTGCTCCATGTCAGGTATGGATTTACATTTTGAGGTGGAGGAGGTTGAAGCTTTTGTGAAACAACCTGATGGTTCTGTTTTCAGTTGGTGCGAGCGGTTTCATTGCTATTGTCACTTGATATATGGAATTGTAAGTTCTTTTCATAGCCAAAAAAATAGCGGATGAGCTTATAGTGGATAAGCTAACTGATTGAATTTGAAGTGTTTGGTCAAATTAATAGTTGAACTTATTGGTAAATATAAAATGACATAAAAATATATTTTAAATTAATACTTGATATTTTTAAATTATGATAATGAGGGTAAAAATGAGTTCAAGTATTTAAGCTATAAACTATAATTTCAGATGTTACTTGACGTAGCATATTAAAAAAACGCTGTAGCCTTGTGAGAGAAAATCATTACCAAATAGGTCTGTTTTGATTGTAGAAGCTTATACTAAACTATATATGCTAACGGTTTGGTCTTGCTAAACAGAGCCATAGTCTTTACATCTCAAAATCATTAGCTAAATGAAAAAAGAAAATATGACTTGTTTTCAACTTTGTTGCTATGATGATATTATGAAATGGCAGCCTCGAATGAACTCTTTATTGACATATCTTAACATTTTGGTTCTCTTGCATTTTGAATTTGCAGGTAAACAACAGCAAATCAGCTATAACCCTTAAATTTGATGGAAAAGAAATCTATTGGGAAACTGGGGAGAATCTCATTCAGAAATTGGAATCTGAGAACTTTGTCAAGCAAGTCTTTCCTTTGCATGGTGTTTTTACTCACACGTTGCATCAAATTTTGCTGTAGACTTTCTTTCACTTGAGGCTTGAACTAATATTTCTTTTGGTTGATAGATGAAAAGACGAGAAAGAAACTTCTCAGGACTTGGGCTCTTCATTGGTGGGACTTCACAAGTCAGCCGATCGATGAGATTTATTCATATTATGGGGCAAAGGTAAATGTAATTTGTTAGCTTTACCACATTATATGAAAACAATATTATCCATACTCCTTATCCTACGAATGAACGAATAATCTGCAGATTGCAATCTATTTTGCTTTTCTTGGAATGTACACACGGTGGCTACTCTTCCTCGCTGCATTTGGTCTTACATTGCAATTGATTGATTTTAGGTGAGCCAGTAGCTTCTTTATTTTTGCATCTGGCCAAGTGATTATATCTTAACCCTTCGGTTTCCAGTGGAAGGGGCCTTGGTAACCTGGTGTTGGGCCGGGATGTAAGTAAAGGTTGGCCGAGGATTGTTCCAGTTAGGTTTTTTCCAAATGATTCTTCTTTAATCGGAGCTCATTAGCCAAATAATTGTATGACTTATTACATTTCAGGTCAATGAAATTAGTAGTGCTTCCTGTTTTCTTCGTCGTGGTGATAGTCTGGGCCGTAATGTTTTGTCAATTCTGGAAACGTAAAAATTCAGCACTTTTAGCCAGGTATTGATTTACTTTTCACTACTTTTGGAATCAATGCAATCACTTTTCGTAGGTGTAACTACCCTTTTTGAGATGCTTTTTATGCCCTCACATACTCACACTTTTCTCTCATGTTGTGGTGTTGCTTGCAGATGGCCTATTAGCTCTGCTGTCACAGCTGATCCAGGGTACAAGATTCCAGGCAAGAAGGGCAGTTCCCTACAGCCTCCGATGGAACTCCTTAAATTATTTGAGACTGATAGAGCAAAAGGAAAGGAAGTATTCCAGAGATATGAGTGGTTAGGGCGTTTTATGCGATTCAGAAATGATGCTATCATCATCTTCAGCATAATATGTCTCCAGTTACCATTTGAATTGGCATACGCACATCTTTATGAAGTCATTGGTTCCGACGTAATGAAGTGAGAATCTATAATTGGGTGCTAAAAAGTGTCGACTATTACCAGTCAACTAAATTCTTATATATTTCATTATGATGAATTTATGATTCTTGTTTTAATTGCTTTTGTTCAGGTTTGGGCTCACTGCTGTTTATCTTTTCGCCATTCAGTATATTACTAAGATTGGAGGCTGTGTATCTGTCAAACTTATCAAATATGAAAACAACGAAAACACAGAAAAACGGGCTGATAGCTTGGTCTACAAGGTAAAAACGGGGAATTAGTACATCCTATTGTGCTTTTTATTTTTTTCTCTAATACCTAACATGAAACTTAGACGATGACTTTCTTCTGCAGGTATTCGGTCTGTATTTTATGCAGACATACATAGGGATTTTTTATCATGCCTTGTTGCACCGTAACTTTGCAACTCTTCGTAAAGTGCTGATTCAACGACTCCTTCTGTCCGAGGTTATCTTTGTTTCGTCCTTCCCCCTTTTTCCACTCACTTTTCTAATTTTTTCTTTATTTACTTTTGAGTTTTTTTCAACTTAATGTGGAGTAACAGAACAGTTTTTTCAGGTGTTGGAAAACATGGTGGAAAATTCATTGCCTTATCTCAAATACAGCTACAAAAAGTACAGTGTTCGGTAAGCGTTAATTATCCCTTTAGACATGAACTATACTAGGTACTCTTTTTATACCATATTACAACCATAGAGTATTTAATTTATCTTTCATTTTTCAAGACACAAGAAAAAGAAAGAGAAAGGAGAATCGACAGATAAAATTCAGTTTAGTTCTAGAGTAGAGAAAGAATACCTCAAGCCTTCTTACTCTGCCAGCATTGGCGAGGAGCTTGAAGATGGGTTATTTGACGGTACTTCCAAAACCATCGTACTCTCAAATTGCATGTGATATTTAAAGATGGCATATTTCTTCTGGATGAACGTGTGTATGCCGTAGTTAGAACGAAAAAGCTTAGTTTCTCTAATGTTGTTTCTTTGATCTAACTTATATTATTTTAACCTGGTTGCAGATTTCTTAGAGTTGGCATTGCAGTTTGGAATGATTTTGATGTTTGCTTGCGCATTCCCACCTGCATTTGCTTTTGCCGCTGTGGTATAAATGCTTTTGTCTTTCCTTGCTTACTTTCGGAGGCTTATTTAGACTTATCTTTTGGCATAAGAATAAACACTTGTGAGACTGTTTAAGAGAGCTTATGTTAACAGCTATTAATATGTCCATAAGCTGTATCCATAAGTTATCGTGATAGCTTATGTGAAATAGCTTATACATAGGCAGTAAAATGATACGTGCATATATTATAAGTGTTTAATTAAGTTATTTATTCAAATAAGGTCATAGAAAAGTCTCTAAAAATAGCTTATATGTCCATAAACTGTTTTCGGTTTATTTTCCTAAGTCCCCATAAAGGCTTACAGAAAACAGTTTATATAGAGCTTGTGTAAAGCTTCCCCTTGTTTTTTCTTTGATTGTAGAAATGCATAAACACTTTTCACCGTAGCTTTAAATGCTGTTTAATTCATTTTAAGCTTTTGTGAAATGTCATGTCGTTGACATCTCGATCCTTACCTGTTCAGAACAACATTATGGAAATCAGGACAGATGCACTGAAGCTGCTAGCAATTTTGAGACGGCCTGTTCCTCGTGCCGCTGCGACAGTAGGAGCCTGGCTTAACATTTTTCAGGTATTTATTTGATGCGACATTTGAAGGTTCTGTCAATTGTTATTTTGGATGGTTCACTTTATATTGCTGATAATTTAGATTTCTGTTTACCATATAAGCAACTATATAGATTGTGAATCTGCCAAAAATTTCAAAATTCAACTTTTCTTAAGCATGCCTTTTCCGACTAGGTGCCTACATGAATCAATTGATGCCAATAAGTCCCGTTATATATTTCACACTGCATTCTTTCGCATGTGTACTTGATTTATATCTCGCTGTTCATTTGAGGATATCCTTCTTTTTGCAGTTTCTCATATTGATGTCAATTTGCACCAACTGTGCTCTTTTGGCATGGCTATATGATGAGGAAGGAAAATGGAAAGTAGAACCTGGACTTGCAGCTATCTTAATCATGGAACATGTCCTTTTGGTGATTAAGTTCGGTTTCTCTCGCTTGGTTCCTGAGGTGATTGTTTTGAATTCCGCTACACTATAGTGCCGCTATTTGACAACAATGTTTTCATGTAAGAGGGTGTTATGTGGGACATGACTAAGTTATTGTTTTGTTTGTAGGAACCTGCTTGGGTAAGAGCGCACCGCGCGAAACACACTACACAGGCACAAGATTTGTGTTCTAAGAAGCTTCTAAGGACAATTTCTGGAGGAGAAAGGAATTTTGGAGAAATAAAGAAGAAATTGTAGTTTTAGTCTTTTTTTTGTTTTGTCACTCCAGCATGAGAGAAAGAAAGCTTAAGCTGGATTGTTATTTTTGTTATCTATATTTTCCTATGGCTGATATGTATATTCAAAAAGGTATTTTGTAGTAATTGTGAATATAGAAGAAATTACTAAAGTTTTTCAAAGTGTCAGTGAAGCCATTAAAATTAGGTGTTTAAATTTAAAAAGTGAAGCGATTAAAATTATAACATACTGATATTTAAGATTCTCATTTATAAAAAAATGAAGATTGGACCTCCAAAAAATGAAAATCTATAGAAAAGTAAAAAAAATACAAATATTTAGAAACACGGAGGAAAAAAAAAACAAACCAAGAACAAAATACAACTTAAGTGCTGCAGAACTTATATACATTTCACACAATATAATTTATCAATACAATAGCAAGGCAAAATATTACTTTTCTCATTCCAAATTATAATTACAATATATCTTCAATAGATTGAAATCGGGTGATATACTAATATACTATATTAATTATTTGTATTAACATTTTTACTGTTAGTTGCATAAAAAAATAAAAAATAATAGAGTTAAAAACTTAAAGAGAGATTTATAAAAAGGGAGAGAGAAATTTATGAAGATGCATTTATATTTATATTAAAACATTAGTAAAATTATGAGTTTGTATGAGATCTTCCAAAACGGGCACTAACTTGTCGAGCATATGCAACAACAGCCTTAGCCCATCTCTTGATTTCACCTTTCAACTTGTTTGAATCCATTTCTTTAAGATGCTTCCCTTGCTCCATAGACACCACCTCAACCGAAGAGAAACCACGATCTAAACGTCTTCTTCTATGTCTCTTTAAATTCGATACCTCATTCCCACTATTATAAGATTGAGATTTCTTCACAGACATATATACTTTTTGTTCTTTTATAGTTTGTAAAAATTAATGTAGTACAATATCAATTGTATTATGATGTTTTTGTATAGTATCTACTCATTTTAAAGGGTAGCGAATGCGTGTCATAATTTGCTTTCATTGACTTTAGACTTTGTCGACAATTCTAGGATGGATTCCTAAACAAGTTTAATTTCATTAATTAATATCTTATCATACTATTGTATCTGTGTGTAGGTACCACGTTAACTTAACTACGAAGAATAATTAGAAAAATAATTGATTTATATGATGTAATAATGTCATTCAACGATTAGTTTGATTAAGTTTAAGTGGTAAAAAATAATATACAAAGTTTAACTCGTGAATATACTTTGACTTGTGTGTGCGTGTACGGCTAGTACGAATCACACAAACGATCAAAATAATAAGCATATGATTTAGAATACGACTTCACATGAAAATCAATGCAATTATTATACGACTGTTTCATGTTCAAGCCAAGTTTCAAACACCTTAACGGTTGAAGTTATTTTGCTTAATAAAGAGACCTCACACACATTAATCATGACATTAGCATTATTGCATGTGTTACATATGAACACTCATAGCTTATATCTTGGGTGGTGAGGAAGACGTCTCCCATTTGATTGAAATGTGAATTTAAACACATATTTAATGTCTTAAGATTTTGTGGTTATTCTTAATGAACTATAATAATTCTCACTTGTTTTAGATTCCACTCAAGGCCATACAATTAATGATAAATAACTTACATGAAAAATTACAAATTGAATTATACTTTGATCTGTCAACCATTTGATGAGTTAAGATCATATCTAATTTTCAGTCTCTCCATTTCTTTCATTACTAATGTTGTAGATTTATAAATCATGCCCATGTTTTTTAAAATTATGACATTTTTCTTGCATAATTAAACTTTTATACATTTAAAATATTAATAATTGAAGTGTTCATTTCTTTTAAGAAATGGAGAGGATCTTTACTCCCACTTGATGTGTTTGATCGAATATATCAGAAGATTGAGGAGCTACCATAATAAATCCAAAAAAAAATGGATGATACACGAAGCAATTAAGAGATTTCTTCAAAAAATCAAAGACAAAGTAGATGGATACTCAGAAAACATAGTTGAGACAACTAAAATCTAGAATCAAATTGAATACAATTATGTTACAGTAAAAGTTAAATTATATCAAGATGAAGTATCATTTTCAAAATTTCACAATATATGATTTTCTGAATCAAACCCAAGTTCCAGCTGTTGAATGGAAATAACCTAAATATGAAAAACATTTTATTTGTGCTTACAAAATCCTCATGACAACTGTTATCAAGGAAAAGTCCAGAAAACTGGTGTTCAGGCAAAAAAGATAAAAAACAATAGAAAAGTAAAATCTCATGTTTTAATTCAAGATTCAATGCCAAGGGCAACTCATTCCTCATTTGCCAGTTGACTTTGACAACAATATCAATCACGTTAAAATGGATACACCAAGACAAAAATCAACCAAGCTGAAATCTAAAACAAGCTAGTTCTGGTTTTATATTGATAGTAAATAAATAATTGCATTTCAAAACTCTGGAAATCTAGAATGGATTCATAGGAAGTAGTAACACAAAATGTGGGACAAAAACAAGGGTTCAAATGTAATGAAACTGTTCTAGAATGACTTTCACTTCCTGCCAACGACCTTCAAAGCTTGCCTATTCCTCTTCTTGACACCGGACTTTGCAACTTTGAGGCTTCTGTGAACTGCACTCAACCTTGCAAGAGCTGCCTTCTTCAAATCAGGCCTGTAGTAGTTATCTGCAACCTGCAGCACATCACTTTGTCGGGTTAAAAAGTATAGATGCGGCTATGTATGGATTAAACAAAATACCAACTTCACATAACTATTATACGCATATATTAAAAGAAAAAGATTTAAACAAGTATTAAGTTAGAAAACTGGAACTGTTTGTATTAAAAAAAAATTATTTTCTACCATCACATTAAATATACATGCATATCATAAAGGCTAATCATCATAGCAAATAAAGTGAAAAAGAAAATTTTTGGGGAAATTCAGACCAACACCGACATAGTTACTTTATGATGATTAATTAAGACACTGGTATTATCAGATGAGAAGAAACATTAACAAGCATCAGTAAGAGAGGCAAGTTTTACCTATTAACAATATTTTATCAGGAAAAGATCAAATGATAGCTCAGAAGCCAAGCGTAACATGGATATTTCACTGAAGAACCCCACATAGGGATTCTACTTATATGTTAGAGGCTCATCATTGCTGAATATTGATGGGTAAGGGTCAAAAATTGGGACCAAAACAAATTGACAACCGAAATAAACACCAACCAACAACCAAAAATTACAACCAAAATCTAAATAGAACGATCAACAGTAATAAGATCAATTGGATATTGAGAGCAGACATAACATCAAACTTACAGGTATTAGAACAAATTTTCATACACCATTAACATTCTAATTTTCTTTTAACCAAAAACAGAGTTTACAAAATAATACCTGATTTTGAACTGCCTTTGCCAACCTACTGAACTCCTTCTTCAAGATAGATTTGTGAGAAATTGCAGAAGGCTTGTTTTGTTTCCTTGACTTAGTTGTGGCCAACAACACAGCCTGATCCTTACCAGCAGGCTGAATGGTAACAGTTTTCTTGTTTGCCAAACCTACATATATCATTCTAAGAATAAATTCAACCAAAAAACAAATGAAATACAATAATTCATTCAACTTATCATAACAAAATCAAGTGAAATTTTACAACTCACAATTGAAATACATGTTTTACATCTTAAGCAAAATATGGCCAACACTTAGCTTTCTCCTCCACTACACTCATTGGTTAATCACAAGATCATAAAACTATAAATTTCATAATCATTCGAACTCGTACCTCAAACAATGCAATATCAAATATTAAATTTTTCTATCATTGTAAATTCAACATCAAAATAAAAAAGTAGCAAGATAAAACAATTTTAATACAAGTATTCATCCTACATAGCATACCATAGTAAAGTGAAATTTTACAACCAACAATGGAAAAGCATGTCTTTTTCTTAAACAAAAGAATGAAGCTAACATTAAGATCAGTTAACCAACAATTCCAATCTCAAAAGTTCAAAAATTTCAAATCATCTAAATATCCACCTCAACAATAGAATCACAAATATCCTCACTTCCTATAGAGAAGTAAAACATCAACAAAAAACTTAGCATCTTAAAATTAAAAAGGTTAGTTTTTTTCAAATACCCATTATAAAAAACTCAAAAACCCCATCAAAATTTAAGCAATAAGAAAAAAGGGGACATACCAGAATACTTGAAGGAGTTAAGATTGTAGAGATTGTTGCTCTCTCTACTGAATTGAACACTCTGGGTGTTGTTGCCGAACTCTTTCACCAAGAAGGAGTTGTTCTTCTTCACGATCTCCCATATGAGTTGCCCTGGTACTGTCGCCATCTTCTCCTCCTTCGCCTGCAACAACGCTCAACTAGGGTTTTTGTTTTGTTTTGAGTATATATATAAGTTGCAATTGCAATAAGGAAACCCTAGTTTATCGATCTGAATGAACCGGGTTCTGGAAATTTGACCCGTTTAAAGATCCACGAATTGTGGGTTCAATTGGACCAAAGATTTAGTAACCCAAACAAATAAGGCAAATGTTATTAACACCTCCCCTTTTAAAATTTACCACCTCCTAATGCAACCTTTATAACCCACCACTCCAAAAGATTCGAAAGCTCATCTCCATCTCTTCCCACCACCCCTTTACTTCTTACACCCCTTCCCCTCTCCATCATTATTCATGACTAAGACGTTTGCTATTTAGTTTGAATATTTTGAGGTAAAAGGTTATCTATCTAAAAATATAACATATTGTTCGATTTTGTTTTGATCCAATCCGAATATGGTTTAGATCAAAAGCAAATAAACAATAAATTAATACGCCTAATACTAGTAATAAAACAATTAAGTATTGAAATGTGTATGTGTTGTTGAATTAAGTTTGGTTCAATTTCAAAAACCCTAATCCAAATTCGTATTCGATCTTGTTTAATTGGTTAGTATTTTTTATCTAAATCAGTTTAAAAGTATCGCAATCAACTCCCCCAACCTTAAACCATGTTTTCGATTGGGAAATCCAAATTATTTTTGCATTTAGACTCCAACATAAGATCCATTTACTATCTACTTCGAAGATGAAAGATGCATTAAAATAACTAATTAAATGTGTATAAAATTAGTATATATAGATCACAGCCAAATAATCAAAATATCTGAAGCTAATAAATTAAGACATACACAACAAAAGAAAATGATAAAATTCTTGACAATCTGTATATGTATCTATGGCATGAAGAAGACAAGGTTCCATACAATACAAAATTGAAATGGTGACCCACTCACAATTACAATTTTGGTTTAGCCTATGTAGGATTCATAGAATGGACTTTGGAATAAATTGCCAACTACAATTCCAGCAGCATGAGAGTACAATATATAAACTTACTGAACCAAACAACCAGATAAATACCTAATAAATAACCAACCATATCTTTACCTCTCATCCAATGTTACATTATTTACAGAGCCAAAAACAAGGCTCATGTGATTGAAACTCCTACCAGTTCTACATAAAAATGTCTTCAAATTGTACACAAGATTCAACCTTTTCATGGCAGAATGTGTGCTGCTGCTGCTGCAAACTGTGCATAAAGTTTAAAAATAAAATATTTTCTAACCAAAATCTCTTAAAATTTACCAACAAAGAAACAATTCTCTGCACCATTCATTCATTGTAAACCCTCTCCAATAACTCATTTCATTGGTTTGTTGTTGATACTGCACGGTGTGTCGACCGTGCCTGACCGCTCACTGCCTCGTTTATCCTACTGAATACTACTGTAAGTGGAATACAAGCTATAACCGGACCCTTCAGCTTATCTACCACTGGCTTTCTCTCGTCTTCTGACTGTCTGTGACCGGTCAACGAGGACAACTTCCGAATTTTTTTATTCAACAACCCAGATTTTTTTGACTTGGAAGATTTACTGCGCGAAAAACGTGACGATTTCTTCTTCGATGGCTTGCGTCTAGTTACTGAATTTGTATGTGGCTTCTCCGCCTCACAATAGATATCCCCGACTTCCATGTCACCTACAATGCCACTCAACAATTTATCGCAATGACCTTCCTCCAACACCTCAACTGTCAAAGGATGTCCGATAAAGGCTTTGCCATTTAGTTTACTCACAAGAGAAACCAAAGGGACGTGTTGTGGCCGGTAGCTGGATTTAACTTCTAGTTTAACATCATATAATGTCCCATCAGAACTAGAGTTTCTTCCAGGAAAATCCGCCATTTCATATCTGGAGTTAACAGTAAAGCGCGACTGGCGATAAGGAAGCGATCTCTGAGGTGCGAGAGATCCGTCCGGCAATAGCTTTGCTTCTACTGCTGTACCCCTGATATGCTTGCTCATGTCCCGAAACCCTTCTGCTTGACCTTCAGCTACAGGCTTGCACTTCATTTGAGAAGTAGAATTGTATGAAGTATTGGATACGCCAGTGCCATTCCAATCAACTTTCTGTTTCTGACCAGCACCTTGACAGAATCCATCCGAGTTCCCAATGCCTGTTAAATAACCACCAGATTCACCAGCCATGCCTGCATACTTTCTCGAGACTTGTTTTCTATTTTTATTTGTATGTCTTAAATTCCTCTTTCCTTTTGACTGCCACTTTGAACTATCATTGTCTGCTCTATCACCAACGGTATCGTGACCAGCAGCTGAACTGGTACAACCAGAATCATTCTTGAATCCATTTCTCAATGGAAAAGCTTCAGATTGACTAGCTTGACAAGATTGCGGTTCCAATGCACTAACTTGGGGCACGCCAGATGAACAAGAAATAAGTGTGGGTGACAAACCTAGCAGAAGAAATTGCAACAAAAATGTGAGGTAATTATCCAGCCTAGGTATGATGCAGCACCGAAGAAATATACTCATACTTTATATACATAATTACCATAATTATGCTTACTCCACATCTAAAAACTCAAAGAAGAAACTTTAAATAATGAGTTTGCACACTAATATTGGGACATACAAAAATAATAACCATGAACTTAAGATAAGTTTTCTTCTGCAGCAAAGTAAAGTGAATGCGCTGTATATCTCAAGTTTTTTACTTCGAAAGCCATGCTTCAACTTACCTTATTCAACTGTTACACTTCATGATGTATGATTCATTTTCTATCTCTCTTTTCAAAATTCCAATGTTATGTTCTACAGTTCTAGGAACCTCACAAACTATTTTACAAAATTTATGCAAAACACCAAACTAAACACCTAAATCTAACTTGAAACCAAAAGGCAAAGTTAGTAAATGGGAGTGGGAAGGAAAATCACTATTTAGCAAGCTACGAGGAGATACAAATTAACTGCAAATCATTTCAGATATATAAGAGTAGAATACATTAAGGAAATCACAGTCTAGTGTACCTGGTCCTGGAGTGAGTTTCTCTTCCCCTAGATCCCCAACAAATGGCACATCAAATAAGACATCAGAAGAATCATTGTCAGCTAGCCCTTGTATTCCCGAAGTGCCATTCTCCTTGACCTTGTGCTCTATTTGTGAAAAACCACTACCATGGTCATGAACAATTAATGAAGTCCCATTCTCACAAGCAACATCAGCGCGATCTGAATTGTGAATTTCCATTGCAGAACTTCTCTTTGAATCCATAAAATCTAACCCTGAAATCCTTCCATCAGTTATCCCACATAATGGAGGACTGCTTGAACTTGGAAGCTGATCACAAGTGACAGGAACTGATACCATGGCAGTACTCTCTAAAACCTTTGTCAAAGGCCGACGTCGATATTTTCTTTTCAATAATTCATGAACATTTGCCACCTGCGATCTCTTCCTTTTCAGAGAAGAATAACCCTTAACACCATTGACAGAAGTTCCGTTTGGCAGACCATTCCCTGCAATTGAATTGTTGAGGGAAGCACTGACATGCTGAGCTATCTCGGTTGGACCTGAACCCTGGACCTTTCTCTTTGACACTACACCAACGCCGAGGTCCTCAAGTCCTCTCATTCTCTTGACTCCTTCAGTTCCATCATCTTCTGAATCATTAGGTGTTCTTCTCCTCCTTCCCTGCAAAGATTGCATCTTTAAAGAACCATTACGATTAGGTTCTTCAAAAGATATACCAGACTGTGACAACTCTGGAGCTGAATTAGAATTGTCTCCAGAGTCACTTAAATCATCAGTGACGTCCTCGTTGACATCACCAGAATTAGACATTGTAGGTAATTCTCCAGCTGATTCACCGTGTTCACTACCAGATTTATCAGATCTGGAGCATAACGGTAAGGGTACCTTGTCCAAGTGAGCACTCTCTAGCTCAAGAGCATGAAGAATAGCATCTTCCCTGCGAGCATACTTCACTGCCTTCTTGCCTAAACTAGCAGCAGATGCCTTTGCCTTCTCAATGCATTCATCGTACTCTCCACAACGAAAAGCTTTTACCCGCTTTGATTTTTCAAGATTATACCAATCCCTTCACAACAAAGGAGTTTTTCCAAAATCAAACCTTATGTAGACATAAATGAGATTTAACACCTCAAACAACCAACAAATTCAAGAATCAAGATCGACAGTTTATGTACAGAAGCTAATGCAATCTATATTTTCTCTGATGTTTATATCTACGCATAACCTATGAAAATCTAAAGTAACATAATTAAAACGACTTCATAAGTCTCACTCTTCAAAAGAATGCACACTGATCTTTTGCTGCAAACAGTATATATCCTACAAAGGATCAAGTACAAGTGCGACATACTGATAGTATTCAATTTAAGAGCAATGATCCATGGCTCAATGGCAGAAACGTTTCCTATTATCTCAGAAAACCCAAAAAGGACGTCACACGGTAACTCCAAATTTCCAATAATATAAACCAGAACCACAAAATCATTTATGTCAAATTGCTTTGAAAAAAGTCTCCACAATATTAGGATATAAACCAACATCTTATTGAAGTTATTGAAAAGCTTGTTTCAAATGTAACAATCCATTGCATGGTGTGAAGCCGCCGCTACGCCCTCTCCCCTCAAAAGCTCGAAAAAACTAAAACTTCATTTTTCAAGCAAGCACCATGCAGCTACAGAAACATCCTAAAACTTCAAAAGGATCAAACCAGAAATATATAACTACAGCGCACCACCCAATTAAGGGTGCTATTGGCAGATATAAAAAAGATAGTTAGACAAGCATGCAACAAATTATTAAAAGCATAGCTTCCTATTATGCCAAAATCAATTCTCTCCACACAAAACCAACAAAATAATCAAACACCAAGTCTTTGTTTAGGAGGGGGTTTAGGAGTGGAGGGTTTATGGCAAGCTCTCCCTTGTTTGGGAGTTTTTATAATACAGGAAATGAATGTGGAGATTCTCTAAAAACCCTCCAAACCCCTTCTCCATGGTTATATTTTCAATCCCACAAATGGAGGGGTTTCGAAATCCAAACAAAGAGAGGGACCACCCTCTCCTCTCCTACACCCAAAACCCCTCTTCTCCCTCCTAACTTTCAAACACAACCTTAACATCAAAAGCAACAATCATAAGGCTAAAAACTTGTAAACTATCAACAAAACAGGTAAGACCAAAAAAAGCTACAAAAATGCACACAACACAAGAACACAAGCCAATTAATAAAAAACAAAAGTGAAGGACCAATATATAAATAAATCAAATAATAAGAAGAAACACTTACACACTAGCATCCTCACGACCTAAAAGCTTCACCGGAGTACCCGATCTCGGAGAAACCAAACAACCTTCAGACAATTCATCAAGACTCATTATCCGACCCGGCCACCACGACCCATTTCTTCGCCGGACCCAAACCAAACCACCAACCGAAGCATTTATTCCATTGATATTCGATTCTCCAGAACTACCCATTTCACTTCAAAAAAAAAAAAAACCAATCCTAAACCCCCATTGCAGAACAACCCAAGTTCAGAAACAGCTGAAAGTTTTCACTTTTGAATGAAACAGCACAACCCCTTTAAACCTAAAACAGAAAACACACCAAAAAAAAACATTAAAGACTAAATTTTTACCAATCGTGCATGCAATAAAAAAATAATAAATTTACTCAAAAAATAATTAAAAAAAAGGGGTAGAAAATATGATGAACCTAGACAAAGGGGTTGTGGAGGGAGAAGATCTAGCTAAGAGAAAAATGGAAGAAGGTGAAGAAGTGAAATGGAAATTGAAGAGTGAAAAAAAGGATCTAAATTAAGTGTTGTTTAGACATTTTGGTAAAGAGAGGATGTAGAGAGAGTCACGGTGGCATGTAGAGAGAGTACAGAGAGTTGAGTGTGGGTGGAAAAGAGGGAGTGAGTGAGAAGAAGCGGTTCCTGAAGGGAGAGAGAGAGAGAGAGTGCAGTGTTCCCTGTTTGGATCAAAATGTAAGTTATGGAATCTTTTAGGCACTTGGTCCATTTAGAAATGAGGAGGGAGCCAAATAGATGCTTTTTTTTTTCAATTTTTAATGTGTGTATGGTGAATTTAGGGTAAGTTTTTTTAGTTTGTTAAATATTCTAAATAAATAAATTTTTATATTTTATAATTTAGATATTATTTTTAATGTTTTTTAAAATAAATGAAAATTATCTTATGTTTGTTTCTTGTAGTGAAAAAAAGTTTTTTTTAAAGTTAGATATAAAAAATTATTTTTATGAGAAGATATTAAAAATAGTTTCACATTTAAAGTAGTTTTATATATTTTCAGATTTTTTTTTTAAAAAAAAGTTGTAATAAATAAATAGAAACTTTTAAAAGTAATTCATTTTAAAAAATAACTTAAACACTGTA
>JBBPBS010001102.1:3077941-3159822 GCA_037974835.1 Cicer judaicum
TCTATTATTTTTCAACTTTCTTCTGTTTATAGAGAATGTTCAAAAAGAATAAATAAAAATAGAAGAACGATATCCTACACTACCCCATACTATGATAAATAATACTTCAATTAATGTATATTTAATTATAATTTTAATATTTTTATTTTCATTAATTCATTAAATGAATTTTATTTTATTTTAACATTTAGAATTTCTGTCCCTCTTTAAAAAATAATAAATTTTAAATAACATGGTATAAGTTTTATGATAGATAACTATTTAGATACATTAATTTTGTAAATATTATTAATAAAATTATAAAAATAACTAATTTTATATATTAAAATTGAAAATTTATTAATATTTATTACAATTTGATAAATCGTTCAAAATCATTATAGTATATATGACATTGTTTAAAATATATTTTATAAAAAAATTAATTTAAGAAATATGAGAGACAAAAATTTGTTGGTTTTAAAGTAAGAACGAATTTCACAAATTAAATAGAAATTAAAGTTTATATATTACCCCCGTATCCTTGTTTGGTTAATAAAACATAGCTTCGTCATTATAGGTTTCGTAGTAAAATATATATATATATATAGCAAGTCTATGTAAATAATGCATCATCGTGATCGTGGTTGTAATTTGCTACAAGGGTGTGCTTTCTCTCCATTCAACATTACAAAGATAATGTGCTTATTATGTTTTTTTGTATGTGTTATTATTATCTCTTTCGTGATCATAGTTTCTACAAAATAGTTTTCTCATGTTAATTATCTATTTAATTCTTACTTAGATAAATTCTATTTAATTCTTACTTAGATAAATTCTAAAATACTATAATTTTGTTAAGAGACAAATTATCAATTTATATTGTTTTTGAAATATCTTTGACTTAAAAGTTAAATAAGACTAAATACGTTTGAGCAAAACTTAACTTCATCATCTTCATTTAGACCTCAATTTGTTATAGAGTACCTCAACTTTTCATAACTCAATTTGTGTTAAACTCGTATGCTTGTGATTCTCGATAGACCATTTAAAATTTGTTCAGATACCAAATAATCCAACTAGGACCATTCAAATATTTTATAGAACTATTGAAAATTGCACTTGTAATCATCTTTAAAGTGATATTTGACGCATTGAAACAATTTTATTTGGTTGGAAGGGTATTCACGAGGGATATGTTAAACTCAATTGCGATGGGCGTGCAAAGGAAATGTGAATTGTGTAGGTTGTGGTGGTCTTCTTTGGGATATTGATGGAAAATGTATCAAAGTTTTTGTGTGAAAGATTGGCGATTACGATGCTCTTCATGCAAAAACGTGGGGGATTGTACTTGGTTATGGAGCTACTTTGACGTTTTGAAATTTCACATATTTGCATAAAATGTGACTCTAAATTACTTATCGACATGGTTACAGATAATTGCAAGATTAATGGGACTACCTTTTCGTTGATTCGACGTATTCAAAACTTGTTGAAGCGTAACTAGCGCATTCTGATTCGTTATACTTGGCGAGAAGATAATAAGAATGTTGATTGATTTGTCAATTTTAGACTTACTATAGATTCTTGGATATTTATTGTTTTGGAGACACCTCCCACTGAACTAAATGGTATATTTTTTTATGATATTTGTGCGGCTTACATGTCCAAAAATGTTATTTTAATTGTTTTGTTTGTTTTTTTGGGCTTTGATGTAAAAAAAGAAAATAGTTAAAATAGTTAAAATAGTTACAATATTTGGATCCATACAAAATTTCACAGTACTATTAATTTAATATTACGAACTCTCTAATTTCAGTTTAAACCAAGAGCAGTGCTAGCAAACACTCTATTTATATAACTTTTTTTTGTAGTGAATTTTTTTTTACGATAAATATAAATATTATTCATAATATTAGAAAACATTACATAATATATAGACATGCGTAAAGAGATAGACTTCAACCAAAATTTATAACATACTTCCAACTAAATGAAGTTTTTCACACTCAATCAAAAATTAAAGAGATATAAAAAATTCTATATTCATTTGTCTTTATCTCTATCATGTTAAGAATCATATCTTTAACTTCTACAAGCACGTTTTGACTACAAATAGTCTAAATAAATCGTATAATCTACAATTATATGGAGAGAAAAAGGGATATCCATTACACACATAAAAGTGTTCATAAATGTCCATATTTTTTTAGGGTTTTTCATCAAACAACATGAGTGCATACTTAAAACACAATAAAATAAACATTACTTTGTCTAATATCAAACAACATTAATAAAAGTAAAAAACATAGCTGCCAAGGTGAATTAGGAGGTGGACGAGCATTATGCCTACTTTGATGTTGGAGGAACATTTATGGAGGTGGACGGTGGTGGCGGAGGCATGTTCACTTTGACTTTGGCACTAACACTAGTTGAGCCTCTATGTGTTTGAAGACAAAAGAGGAATTGTTGAGACTTTGGGACCTAATTATAGAGTTCATTAGTAGAGTCAAATATCTTTTTATATTTTGAAGTGATTTGAGAGAAAATAACTTGTATAAAAAAAAAGGTGAAGTGTTTAGTTAATATTGATAAGAATTTTTTGTGGAAGAAAAAGACAAACAAATAAATAAACATCTATAAAAAGGAAGAGGTCATGCATCTAAAAAAAGAGAAATGAATTTGTCCTTAAATCATAAAATGAAAAAAAAAATTATAAAAAGAAGAAAGATAATCCATCAAGAAAACTTTTGTAGCAAATGAAACTAACAATAACGTATGTAAATATGTTAGTAAAATACGTATGCAAACTTATTAAATAAAGTGAATTGAAAATGAATTTTGATTTGAAGATGGAAATATTTTTAAAAGTAAAGAATAAATTGGGTATGAAATAAAAAATAAAAAATAAAATAAAAGATGCTTGGTATAGTTTTTTTTACTGGATCCTTAGTATTACATGGAAATGAAGAATACGTAGATTACTAAGTAACATAAAAAATGAAAGAGTAAAATTTTAGTTAGGTAAAGAAAAATGTAACTCACTTTATATTATTAATATTCTCGACTAAAAGGGTATTTACATACTTTACACATTTTAAAACACTTTTAGCAATAATATATTAAATATTTATAAATAAAATTATATTTAACTCATTCTAATGAGTAGGTAGAATCGAAAAACAAAATTGTTATTATTATTAATATTATTTATTGTTATATTTTGTAGGTAAAAAAATAATTATTAATATATATTATAAAAAATAATAAATAAATAAAAAGCAAAAATTAAAGTGTGATTTGGCCATGGATGAATATACAGAGAAACGAAAAGGGGGCGTGTTTGAGTGATTAGGTCTTTCTTCTTCCTTCCAGACACTCTATCACTTCACACACATTTTCAACAATTCAATCCAACCATGACAGGTATTTTCCAATTTCAATCTTCAACTCTCTATTTTCATTCTATTACTATATGCTTTTACTTCTAATAACTTGTTTTCATTCACCTCCATTAACACTGCAAATATTCCTATTAAAACGACACCGTTTAGTAAATCAAACCCTTATTCGACAATTGCTTATTATTATTATTATTATTACATGCAGACTACGCGCAAGAACAAGAAATGGAGATTGAAGCATTAGAAGCTATACTCATGGATGAATTCAAAGGTTTTCTTTTATGCATATCTATGCTATTTTTTTTTTTAATAAAAAAGCTATTTTTATTTGTCTATTTGTTTTTTTATGTTGAGAAAAATGGCTTGATTTTTCTGTTTGATACTTCATGATGGTAGAAATACACTCTGGTGAAAGTGGTCTAAGTACTTCCAATAGGTGCTTCCAGATTAAGGTCACTGCTCAGGTAAAACGTTACTTCATTCTTTTACTACAGTTTCTGTGTGTGTGTGTGTGTGAATGTAGTGGCAAATCCAGGACCCTGGCTCAGACGGTGCAAAAAATGATAGTACTTTCGATTTTAGGTGTGTTAGGCTTAAGGTACAAAAAAAAATCTAGGGTGCTCAGAATGTAAAAAGAGGAAATAGGAGGTATTGGTGCAACTTTTCAAAGTTCAAGGTAGGTAGGTGAACACCCTCACCATACATGGGATCTGCCCCTATATATATATTATAATCATGATTTTAAATTTGTATAATATTTTTAATCAATTGAAGAATATAACGACATACTTTGATATGCGTAAGATGTAGTTGACCTCGCCTAACCAAAGAAAACCTTTTGTTGCTGTTGAAGTCTACGGTAGAGTTTGTATCATACATTCCATTTTAACTGTCAGTTTTATTAGAAGAATTGTGTTCTAATTTATTTGTTGTTTTCAAATTTCAATGCAACATTAACTATTGTTGTCAATTATACTCTTCTCTACTTATTGCAGAGAGAGAAGTATGTGCAATATGATAATGAACAGTCAAGGGTATCATAGAAAATAGACAATTAATTTCATCAAAAAATAACAAAATTTGTTGACTTTCTTGTTGTGTAAAACAACTTTAAACAGCAATTAAAAAGGCTCAGAGATAGTAACCTTTTTGCTAGTGGGAGCTTCAAAGTTAAAATAAGTCGCATCTCTTCACTTACGAAAAGGTTCTTATAAACTTGTAGATGTTTATGGTGAAGTTGAATGGGAGAGTTTTTCAAAAACTTTGAGATGCATAAGCTTATTTCAACTTACGGGAAAAGTTAGGGTTCTTTTAATATATATGTCTCTACAAGTGGTTCTTAAGAATTAGCTAAACTGGTTTTATGTCATGGATAGTCATAACTGTTGATCTTATGCAGATATTATGGAATCAATCTGTGTCTGAGTTACATTGTTGCTAATAATATGTTTTGACTACTTGAGCAAAATTTATCTTTGTCTTCATTATTTCAAATAAGAACAGAACATTTTCCTGTTGTATGTGGCTGTTGAACTTAATTGCAATTATTTGGAGTTATATTAGTGTTTTTTCCGGGAAAAGGTAACTTGCTGTACATAGTTCAATGGAATTCAGCGTTACTAGATATAGAAGTTGGGTTCATTTCCATTACTTTCCCCCTTTCTTTAATGTGCTTAGGCAACTGAGACATCTTCCTCGTCACATAAATTCGCACAAGTGACCCTTCTATTTGTCTTTGTTGTGCAATTGAACAGGAGGAAGAGGAAGATGGTTCAATTACTAATCCAGGTCTCTTCCTCTTTGATATGTTATTTTCTTTTCCATCTCGTCTTTCTATTTTATTGAAACTTTTGATTTTGGAATATCTTATCGCTTTCTTCCAAAGAAACGACTCTACTTTTGGAGCTTATTTTCTAAATCTCTGATGTGTAATATACAAAAGACGTGGTTGATATTTTTGTTGCAGCTCAACTGGCTTTGATCTTTGCACACACAGAAAAATATCCTGACGAACCTCCGCTTTTGAATGTGAGCAGGTCAGTATTTTGTCTGTCTAGTTAATGTCAAGTGAAGTGCACACATTATTGCTTTATTTACGATATACTAACATTAAGACGTTTTTGTTATATTTCACTATACTAAACAGTTTGCAGGGAATACCTGGTGAAGATTTAAGGATTTTGAAAGCAAAACTTCAACAAGAGGTGGTCTTTAATCATGCACTTTTGCTGTTTACTCTTTGAGCCGAACCAATCTTTGTTCTATACTTGCTCTGGTTGTCATTCAACTCGAAAGACTTCTTTATGGTCATTCTGAATTTAATGTTTCCACTTGTTATGTATATGCATTTCACCCTGCTCAATGTGTGATGGGTATGGAACTCGAGACTTGTTGTGGATGTTTGTCAGGTTATAGAAATTTTGATGTAAAACTTGTGTTCTGCAGGCATCTGAAAATCTTGGCATGGCTATGATTTACACACTCGTTTCCTCAGCTAAAGAGTGGTTGGCTGAGCGGTTTTTCCAAGACTCGGATGGTGTGAATGCTGAAGCAGAAGAGGCTGCCAAAGAAGATGTAAGCATGTCTACTATGTATAATGTTTTTTTTTTGCTAGTTAAATGATTTTGTAATTTCAAGTATAAAGCAATTGTTCTTTTAAGATTTCTGAGCATGCTAGGTAGTCGTGAAGCATGGACAAGTGAACATGATAACACTACTGGAATTAGATAATATTCAATATGGATATGCATATATTTATGACTAACGAGCTTTTATTTCCCTCTTTTTTATTTCATTTATTTTATAAATCTTCTAAAGTGTCATATACATGTTGGAAGGTTTAGGGTTGGTTGACCAGGATACTTAAGCCGATATGCATAGACTAGCTAAAGTCCTAGGACGAGGAGCTGCAATATTGTGCCCTTATTAAACTAAATATCCAAGGTTCATTGACTAGTTAGCGAGTACTGAATAGCGGTAGCAAGATCACCAATGCTGAATGTTACATCATCTCTGTGATATTTGCACAGATAGTATGTTTTGGTCAATGGAAGTAATCATTTTTGCTCATATGTTTGCATACTTGTGTTCAATAGAGATTTGTTTTCAAAGACAGTGTTGACTGCTACCATTGTCCTTTTTCTTTAACAAATTGTTGATCAGTAGATAATATATGTAAGGTGTGGTTAGGGGTGTTCGGGGATTGGGTAAGGATTACACTTGTTTCAAAGGAAGCATAATCCTATCTAATTACATAGTTACATAGTTGTCCTTATTTCATCCTCCAGTGATTTTGATTCTAAATTTAAATCTGATCCAATCAAATCTAAAACTATTTGAATTGAACTGAATTTATTTTTTTAATTTTTACTACACACTTAATAATTGACAAAATATACAATAAACATCAAAAATCAATTTAGAGTCTCAAATATTTCATTTCATCCCATAATTGAATTTTACATAGTAATATATTTCATCTCAGATATGTCAAACATAGTGAATAGGAACACTGATATGATCAAAATTCCAATTACTCATTATAATATTTGTTTATTATGAAGGAAAAAACAATTTGAAGTGGTTATTCTCCATAGTGGAAGCTTCAATAATCAATATGTGGTTATTATTCTGCACAATATTTGAAGTGGAGAGAGTGGGGTGTAATTCTTACAAAAGTTATATAGTTGATTGCACATGGTAGACACACATCCAGAATATACATCATTTGTATATGTCTACTTGTATGTTTTAGTATGTTTCAAAGTATAGTCCTTTAGTACATGATAGTCAAATTAGTAAAAGTGGTAGTAGTGATTTGTTCATGCCTTATGTTGTTCTTACCTGGACTCAATTTAAAACAAAGATATGTTTTTCTCTGTAGTATATTCTTTTTCCAATTTTTCACATTTGCCTCTGAAATATTGTACTGAAAAACTGCCTGACAATTTTTGATCTTTAACTATTCTTAGATAGTGATACCCCATGGAGAACCAGTTACTGTTGAAACATTTTTGGCATGGAGGGAAAGGTTTGAAGCTGAACTAGCACTTGAGCGAGCCAAGTAAGCCTCTTATAGTTGCTCTTATTGTATGACACACATTTCTAAAGTTCTATCTCCACAATTTTTAAAATACAAAAGGTTTTTTGTGTAGCTGAGTAAATCAAGTCAACTGAATGTGCATGTATGACACCTGATTATCAGAGTAGGGCTAGGGTTATTAAGGGCATACTTATGTTGTGGGAGAAATGAAAAGAAAATGAGTGGGAGTTTGTAAATTTGTAAGTAGCATTTATAACAAATAATACAATAGAGTTGGTGATAGTTAAAAGGATTACAATCTCCAACCCAATTTTTTTTATTTTTGTTTAACAGATGATTGAAGTCTGATAGCCTGCAGCTACGACTTTCCTTCTGTTCTTATGCCAAAACCATTTGTCCTGTTTGCAGGTTAATGCCAGAGTCTGTGCTGGCAACTCCGAAGGAAAAGAAACTCTCTGGTAGACAGTGGTTTGAAAGTGGAAGGATGGTACTTTTTTGTCCTTACTAATTACTATTGATGCCTTAAATTGATATTTTTTTCTGTTACAAGTTTCAAGTGTATAACTTATTACTTGTGACTAAAACATACTTGAACATTGAATTAATTTATATTTCATAAAAAAAAATCCTCCAAAATGATTATAAGACCTGTCACCTGTGAGCTATAACATTATCACAGGTAGCCCAATAACCAATAGTTCACTTGATTACAAGATAACCACACTAATGGCTAATGCGATCTGGCTTTTGAATTTGTTAGGATTTGTTTCACTTAAAACACTTATAACTTAATTAACCATAGTTTAGAATAGTGTTTCCTATTTCGTAAATATCACAACTACAAATAGTTTCTTTCAACAATTCTCCCCCTCAATTTTATGAGCATAGAAATGATACAAGTTAACCTAGAGTGAAAAAGGTTTGTTATTGTTTTGTATAAAATATAAATAATAGACCTGGTTTTGTTTGTTCACAGAAAGGTGCAGCTATTGTTACTGAGGAATTGGACGAGGAATTGGATGAGGAAGATATCTTTGATGATGATGATTTCGAAGGTCACTTATTCTCTCTATCTCCACATCTAATTAATTTGCTGTTTCTCAGCAGCGAAAACCTTCATATTTTGTCTATATGAAGTTTATGCATAATAATGATAAAATATTTGTTTTATTTGTATCGTGGCAGATGACGAAGACGATATGCTTGAGCATTATTTAGCTGAAAAATCTGATTCATCCACACATTCTTCCATGCGAGCAAGTTAAATTTCATTTGCAGTTTTATCATGTAGAGAGTGATCTACAGCTTTCCTTGCCCGGGCTTGGAGGGAGTTTGCATCCTTCTAGGGTAAAGGAAAGATAATTTAGCAGAAAATTTTGGAGTGTGACAAACGAAACCATTTTTATTTGAAGTTGTCAGCCATGGATTATATGAACGCGATAACTAATCGAGACACAAACTATTCAACTAAATTTAAAAGTGAAAGAAATGACATGCGATTGTTTAATAGTGAACTAGTATGCATCCATGCAAAAGTATCTTGTAATAAAGCAAGAATTTTCCTATGTTTTTATTTCATTTCAAATCGAGTATAATGTGTCTAAATTTGGATTCTCTCAAACTTGATTTCATAAACTCTACGCAGAAAGTTGTTATCCCCACCTCTTTTGCCATTGTCAGCCTGTCATAGTTGCAATAACTTTATATCAACTCGAGTGTTTTTTTTAGGGGATTAACTAAAGGTTATAATAGTTGAATTTGAATTGTTTGCAGTTTAAGATGAAACTAGACTAAATGCAGTTATAAGTTAATTCTGTTCATTTTTTTAACAAGTTCCCACTTCTGACCTGTACCATTTTTTTGCGTAATGCAAGGCCAAAAGAGAGTATTAATTGAAATATTGAACTAACCATTTCTAGGGGTTTCAATTTCACTTGAGTACCTTAAGGACATGGCGTGTTCTATTGTATAATCAATTAAACTTATGCAATTCACATGCAATTTAATGACTAACAACGGACTATTGGTACTTATTTTCTCGTTTCATATTTTGCCTTGCGGCTCATAATCATGGTCTCTAAGTTTCATGGCAAAGATAACAGGTTGCATATTTTTAAGACCGAGTTAATATAAGTAGGGCATCACTATCCAATAACCCTTACATACACTTCATCACTACATTCACCATGTAGGGCACTTTTCAAATTCAATGTATAAGGGTCTCACAGGAATTTTTTAAATAAATATGTAGTATATCATTGACCAGATTTTCAAAAGGGATACTCTGAACAACAATTATATTAAAGTTAATATTTTATTTCTAATCTCAACATCCAAATATTTCAAATGTTTTGAGCGATTATCAAGCCGGGTTAATCAAGGCAAGGACACAATTGCTCCTTTAGCTTGACAATATTATACAAGTAAAATTTGTCCTCTAAATTATGATTCCCTCTTTTCTAAGTCAATTTTTATATTACAAATTATACAAGGAAATATTCTTTCTCAATAGTGACAGGGTGTCATTGACCCTAGGTGATAAATATCAGCAACATGATGCCATCCAAAGTTTTGCAACATTCAATTTTTATACACAACCTTGATCAGTCATGGCTTGAGCAATAGTTAGAAAGGCAGAGATAACCGCTCCATGTACCAAAGCCCTGACATATAATCAATCAAAAAAACATTAACTAGGGCTGATTATGATTAAGAAAAGCTAATACCGCAACATACTTGAATATGATTAAGAAAAGCTACTAAAGAAATAGATACACGACATGAATAATATCCGATGACTAATTGGAAGCAAGTTTTCTTTAATAGAGCACTGATAGAATTGAAGAATTGCAGTTGCAATTTCAGTTTCAATGACTAGTTACACAAGAACGCCTTTTATTTCGATAACTAGTTACACAATTTATTAATTTATTTACTTACTCAAATTGCAGAGATACCATATTGTTATAGATAAATAAACAAAATGGTAAAGTATAAAGGTTTGTTAGAGCTTTCGTTGGTGCTGTTATGTTATTGAAAAAAGCACTTACTCAGGGCTTTCTTTTTGATAGCCAAAATCAGTTGCAGCTTTTATAGCTCTTTGATAAGTCTGTTTCATTGCTTCCTGCCAAAAGAAAAATAGCAATATCAGTTGATATTGAACAGTATGAAGCTGAAACTGACCAAAGTGTGAAAGAAAAAACAACAATTAACAACAGTAACCCTGAAAAAAAACCACGAAATGCGTATTTGTCTATATTCCTTGGCAGCACACATGACATTGCATTGTTTATGGAGATTGCACGCTTTCTTTTTTCCCCAAAGACTAACATGTAAGAAATCAAGTTTCATTCAACTTGAGAAGAAAGAAATAACAAGAGAAGTATATAACGCTCAACAACCGCAAACCTATCAACCATTTATAATTCTTAAAAGGCAAATTATATGATTTGTAAGAACAATTTATTTCAAATAGCTACCTGCAATTTAGATTCAAAGTCCTCTGGTGACCAGTGCATCAAACTGCACTCGTGATTCAATTCAAGTTCTCCAGCTACAACCTACAAGCAAGGAGAACAAAAGATCAAAGTAAAGTCCATCCATTTCCAAATGCCACCCCTAAAGCCAAATGATACTACTCAATCTGACAAACTTGTGAACCACAGTTTCAATTTGAAGTTTTGTATTATTGAATGATAAGGGTTTAGATAAGTCAATTTGTGCATACAAACATCAATGAACTGTTGCATCAAGGTAGTTTCCATTACTAGAACCATTGACCAACAGGCTTGTGTGCGCATCTAATGACAGTTTAACATATAGGCAGCAAGGGAAGTAATTATTAAACGAATAACATTATGACTCATGTTTGGGGAAAAACAAAACAAAGCAACAATATGTTAAATTCCTCAAACAGTTCACATAAAAACTCTCAATTATGGATGATAAAATTTTGCACCGTCATCATTGAATGTGAGTAGTTGTACACCACGACCACGACCAATTAATGTAGGAAAAACTAAGTAAACATCTCACCCCTCCAGCACCAGCAGCCATTGCAGGAGCAACAAGAACATTAGCTTTCCTCAGAACTTGAACTGCATCAGGAGTACAAGGCATGTTTGAACCTATGATTGAAATAATAAGAACCAGATTTCATCAGTATATATCTATGAGAAAGAAGATAAAAAAAGGTAAATACACATCGCATCTAAGAACGATAACTACCTTCTATTAGTATACGACAGCCTGAATTAACCAAATTCATGGCATCAGATTGATCAATCTCATTCTGTGTTGCACAAGCAAATGCAAGATCGCACCTTTCACTCCAAGGTTTTGCTTCATCATAATATTTGGACCGAGCATAGGTCTTTGAATAGTCTCTACATACACCAGTTTATGAACAAGGAACATAAAATTAAATATAACTGTCAGCATGAAACATAAATAAACGACAAAAGTGATACAAACCGCAAACTTCTATGCTGAGCTTTGATGTCTCTCAAAAATTGTACTTTCATGTAGTCAAATCCATCTTCATCAACCAAATATCCCCTAGAATCTGATAAATTATAAATACTTTAGTTAATAAAGTGCACATTCTGTGAAAAGATTAGGGTACATAGAAGAGCTCAAAATGTCACTGACCATCCTATATTTAATTACCACTATTCTTAATGAAGGCTTTCATCCTTGTTAGAACAAAAGAACTCAAATGCCATCTTACAAAATGCAATAGCGTACATATACTCATCAAAGAAAACAAAAATTACCTGATACTGAAATCGGAAGAGCACCATATGCAATTAGCTTCTCTAAAACATGCAATGCAATCTTTCCAGAACCACTCACTACACATCTACAGGAAATTATAGATTATAAGAGAATTCCAGGATCACAAAAGTGTGAACAGAAAAAAGGAGACAACAAATTTCACACTTGATAACTGGTTTTAAAAGGAATGAAATTATAGAAAATGGGACTTCGCAAGCTTCTAATCTTGATGGAATTTTGAATTTAAGAAACATTTTATCGATAAAAAAAAAAGGAATGCTTAATAATGACAAAAGAGAAGTGTCAGAAAGGTAAGGACAGTCTTTATAAAATGGTCTGAATTAAAAAAGAAACCTTAATCCTTTGAGTTCTTTATTCATGTCAGCTAGCATGAGCTGGGCAAAGAAAACCTGCAGATGCGTGAAAAACTTGTTAAATTTAATCTTGAAACAACGGTTAGAGAAAAAAACTATTCGTGACGACATTCTTGACTGGAATGGGAAGTTGACAGGAAAATTTGAAGGACCTGTCGTAAAAGGATCCAGAAAAAAAGAGAAAGAAAATGGAGCAATTAAAAGTTAAAATTACCAGCCCATAGCCAGTAGCTTCAGGTCGAAGACTGGAGCCAGACCAAAATATTCTTGGCCCTGTAAAAGTTCCCTGCAGAAGTATCCCAAATATTACCAGCCCATGCATATATAAAATTACACAACAATAAAAGTTTTCCCTTTTCAATGAATGCCAACATATCTAAAATTATCATGTACTATACTTGATACATAATATGCACATTGATTTGTATACAGTAAAGCAGTAACCCAACCCAAGCACATAAAGGAAAAGATAACAAGGGAAAAAGTTTTTAAAAAAATATACAACAATCAGCTTAAAATGAAAAGATAAAAATAATAACATGAATACAAAGTAATGCCTAAACTTGGTTTGCAAATGTAAGATGTATCTAAGTTATACAATTGTTAATTTCTGTGGCCATTGGGCTTTACGTTTATTGATATTTTGTTGAAGCTACATAAGATAGGCATGTGGCCGGATGTCTTGTGGGCCTCAGAAGGGCAAGTACAACAAAACATACTCAAAGGTACCACCAACAGACTGCATAGCTACACAACGACTACTCTGATATACCAAAAAGAAAGTCCAACAGAGGACAATACATCCACACAAGGATGAGGGAAGAGAAAGAGTGAAGACTTTAAATTGTGATTAAGGTTTAGATGCAAAAACACTAATCACTAGCCCTTATTTATACTTATATTAGACTGTTAATCCTTTTTAAATAAGAAAATAAATCTCAAAATATAACGAAATATGAAAAACAATCCTAAGAGAAAACCTTAGATCTTATAAGGAAAAAGTTTCATGTTGAATTGATGCTAAAAATAAAAATAAGGAAGAGAACAAAGTGATAAACCTTCTCGAGAAGGAACCATACGCTCCTCACTCAGACTTGCCTAATCCAATTTCCTTTCAATCCTTGCCTAACTTCCATCATTCCCCAATTCCCTTCACTCCAATATATAGAAATGATTTTCTATCTCTCACTCCATTCAACAATTACCACCTGCCCCATTCTGTTATAACTCCTCCTTCTAACCACTTCCTCTATACCATGATGCCTATCAGCCAAACTTCATTTGGGATAGCCGTCAAAAGGCTTTTGAGACAAACTAATCTAAGGCTTTTGAGACAAGTTATGGAAGTAGCACGCAGAAAAACCCACTAAGCCATTAGACACCTAATCCTAATCAAATAAAGGGGGAAATCATGAAACATAAAGAAATATGGAAATCAAACCTAAGATATTATAAGTTACTCGAAGATCAAGCCTAAACATTACGAGATATAAGATATTTTCCATGTATTCTAACAGATAAAATACATAAAAAGATGAAAAGTAAATCACTGAAAAAATAGTTAGGGTTTAACAATGCTTGAATTACCTGAAAATTACCAGCTAAACGTCTATACTGTCCAAAAAGATATCCCATCTCACGAGTACCAACACCCATGTCCTCTGATGGAAGGTCCTAATATACATCCATACAATAATAGTATTTTGAACAGGCCTTCAACGTGAATTAGGTTAAAAGATACAGGAAAAGTGTACTTTCAGTTACCTTGTCAGGACCAAGGTATCGAAACATCTCAGTCATTAAACTCTGGCAAAATCTCATAACCTGCCAGCATACCAAACTAATATTTAGTAATTATAATTTACTTATAAAATTAAAGTACACGGCTAGAGATTAAACTGATAACTTGCCTCATTATCACTTCTTCCTTTTGGATCAAAATCACTTCCACCAGCTGCTCCTCCTAATTTGTAAGGTGATAAAGCATTCTTTAAGGTCTGCAGAGAAGAAATTCTGTATAAAGTGGTCCATCACGGAAATGCAGCTTGAAATTTAGATAGTAAAATTTTGTTGATATGTGAGCCTCAGTATATTTGTCAAATATCAACTAATAAAGACTTATTACTCAACAAAACTCAAGATGGTATTACTAGTATAAGTATAATTTTGGGTGAATATATGTTTTCTGTCCCAATGATTAAATCTCTGTCCCAATAAATACCAAAAATACTTGTAATACCTGTTCAAAGCCAAGGAATTTGGTAATACTTAAATTCATTGTTGAATGAAAACGAATGCCGCCCCTGCATGGACCCATTGACTGGTTAAATTGTACCCGAAACCCCCGATTAATGTGTGTCTCACCCCTATCATCCACCCATGGAACTCGGAAAATAATCATTCGTTCAGGTTCCAACAAGCGCTCCATGATGTTAACATAACTGAAAAATGAGGATAGTAATGATATTATGAGTCCAGTTCTAAAACATTAGCTTTGTCATCCAAAGTAATAATAAATAAATAAACATCCGTAACAATATTATTTTTTTTTTATACAATAATAACCATTTGAACAAAACTCACTGAGAATTTTTCCCGATGACTCTCTCAAGAGCTTGAACTACCTCCTGGACTGCCTGAATGAATTCAGCCTCATGAGGATCCCTTTTGAGTGTAGCTTCAAGAATTGATCCCGCTGTTTTTGACATTACAGCTTCAATTATAGAATTTGTCAGGCTATACCCAAAAGAATGCAAGCATTTTTATCAAGAAATTGAATAGTGTGCACATAAGTATCAAGAAATTCATCATGTAAAATGTAAAACAGAAATTCTATTAAGAAGAAGAGAAATGGGCTTGAAATTTGCCAGAGAGATGGTGATAATGTGAATCCGCGACTATATTTTTTAAGTGTGAATATTGCAATGTGCGTTGTATATATATACAGAGAGAGAGAGAGTTACTTGAGCCAAACAAACTCTAAACAGAATAACTGCCACAAACTGAAGCCCAAGGCTTAGCTGGCTTAGAACAGAATTTCAAAATAATCTAGACTCTGTCACTGACACTACTCCTTCAAGAAAGTATGCAAGGAAACTACATTTTGCAAAGTGGTCATTAAAAGAGGGGAGGGACAAAAAGAGTGAGAGGGAACAAGGAAAAACGGTTGTATACCATATAATATTTATTTGAAATGACCAAGATAATTCGGATTTACCTAATATATTCAAAACATAATTCCTATTAACCTATATATTATTGATCAAATGCATCTTTTGTGGCATTTCAACACAACTAACTATATATTTATCATGAACATAGGACTAATAATTAATATGATTTGGGATAAGATCATAGTTTCTGAATTCCACTAACGTTTTTAACGAAACTGAAAACATAATTTGCACATGTTGGTTATCATAGCATGCTCAGAAAGCCAACCTTTTACATAAACGGGCTTGTCAGCTAAAATTTTATCTTTGGAGGCCGATTGAAGACGAAGAGCCTCTTTATGAAGCAAACTATTATTGTGTTCTTCGAGGGCACTCATCTGCATATTCCGACTGCCTTCATTCCCGTAAGGATTTCTTCTATGCTTACGGCCAAATTCCCTGCAGACAGAGCAGAAAATCCTCGGTGTCCCGTCTTTCACATCAACATAAGCCCATTTGTAAGTGTCTGCCCATTCCTCTCTCCATCTTTTAACAACCTTTTTCTTCCTTTTCACCTGTTGGGTCTGAGACATATCTTGAGCATCATTGGAAAGCTGAGAAACCCCCATCATCTGCTTGCTCTCACCATGCTCTTCCGCAGAAGATTCCCGCAACGGTGCACCAATTAGTGTAGTATTGCCAAATGAAGGATCATCTTCCCCAGGTCCGATTTCTAAATCAATCTCTTCACCAATCTCCCTCACAACCAAGTGATGCCTCTGTGCTTGCTGAATCAAATTCATATCATCCATTGCAGAATTCATCCCTATTCCAGTGGTTGGCAGAAACATTCAGCATGACAACCCTCCCCACAAATCTAAAATGATTTGCTTTCTGTCAAGACCAATACAACAAATAATAAATTTACCTCTTTAAAGTTAATACTAAAAAAGAATTATTCACAAGATAATTATAAAAGGGAAAAAGTTTGTTCCTGAGTGACAAACATTCAGCTTCACAGCATGCTAGGCTTAATGGAACTAGATTACTCTAACTTAACCTATGTAGCACATACAATTTAGATTGAAGGCATATCCGGTGACCAACATGTGTTGGTGTTGACATCAACAAAACAATGATACATGTGGTTTCATTCCTTCTATTTTCTTAAATTATTACCGGGTGTCTATATGTCAGTATCAGACTATCATTGTCGTGTATGATGTCCAGTCATAGATTGTAGCACACAAGAAATAAATCTAACCTATCACTCTAGTATAAAAAATCAAAACAGTAACATTGTCTAAGCCAGTTTCCATCCATTCAAAACCACAATAAACAAGAATCCCAAACACAAGTGTCATTTCCAGTGCTAAGAAAACATTACAACATAACAAAAATCCATCACAACTTCCCTCAACCCTAGATTCCATGAGTCCCCATTGCAATTAACAATAATTTACACCCAAAGGCACAACAAAAACACATAATTTTCAGCAATACACAGAGCCATAATCCATAAACTCAATTAAGTAATGGAGGAAAATAAAAGATTTCTTTTTTCCAATGTCCCACGAATAATAAGTAAATTTTAAGAACACCCAGAAGCTTAATTTCATCACTGAGCTAAAATACCTTGAGAATTCGAAAGAAAGTGATAAACTTGAAAAACGAAAGTTTTGAGCATCTCTCTTTCTCTCTCTCTCTCTCTATATATATATATATAGAGTATATAATAAGATATGATATCTGAGAATGTGTTCGTTGGAAAGAGATCAAAAAAGGGAAATTGAAAGGCGTTAAAGGAAAAAGAATGAAAATTTGATGTGAATTGGAGGGTAAGGTTTGTGGGTAGAAGAAAACAAGGGGAAAAGGGTATTCGAAGTGTATTGTTGTGGTGTTTCAGAAATCGAAATCGAAGAGTGAAGAGAGTGATGGTATCATTATCATCATCATCATCATCATGTAATGAAATTGATGAGTAATGCGATGGTGATTATGATCATCGCTTTGCAGATGAACACAAGATACACTGTTGTTGTTCCTATCAATGTTTTTTTCTTTTTTTTTTATTAACTAAAAAAAAAAAATTCTAATTATTTTAGTCTTTCTTTTTATTTTCAATTTAACAGTACCTCTTTTCAGTAAAAAATTATTACTTTTTTTTTTAAATTAACAATCTTTATCAACCAAAATAATAAAAAATTTAACAATACTAACGTTTAAATATAAAAAAGGGAATTAATAAATTTAGACCAGGTGTTTTTTTGTTTGTTTGTATGTTTTGAAATTTCCAAAAACAAAAGCAAAGCTTATTGGTATAAAGAGATGAGAATCTCAAAAAGGACGAGAAGTTGAGGTAATTTATGTTGGCAATATCGAATAGCAGCAAAGCGGATAATATGTGTCAGAGTAGGTTTAAACTCATAAGAGTAAGATTATTTTACTAATCTATAAAAAGTTCGGACTACAAAGTGAAACAAAATTTTCTTAGCTTTGTTGGATTAATCTACTTCTAAATATATTTTTATTAGTACTATTATATTAAATTTTAAACTGTATTAAATTATATTTGGTAATTCTTTTTCTTCGTAATATTAAACGTACTATTAGATTAAGTTTTGATATATTTAAATTTTATACTATGTCAATATTTCATAATCATTGATAGACCTGATTTTATACTATGAAGTGGAATAAATTATTCACTTGTTTTGAAAATTTTAAGATAAAATGATAATAAAATAGAATTCCTCGTTGGTCCCAAGTTGGAACGGAAGAAAAATTAGGGTAAGTGAGTGAATAGGAAGGAATGATTTTATTATATTCCGCACCATTCCTTTTTTAACAATTCAAAAACAATAGAACATAAATTTATTTCATTATATTTTATGTCATACTATTAATCTAAACATAATTTTAAAGATAATTGTTATAAAAGTAAAAATATTTAATGATCTTAATAATTATAATTGACTTAGAGTGTAAAATTCTTTAAACTGATAATGCATAACAATTAAATTCATAATAAAATAGTGTCGAAATATAATGTCAAATAAAATTAATTTTTTTTAAAATATCATGTTAAATTTAAAAATAAAATTTACTTTCATTGATTTATTGATCTATTAACCAATTTAAAAATTTATTTAATTATTTTTTAGATGCTAGAATATTTTCGACAAAAATATCTATGTAAGTTTCATATAACGATATAACGATGAACATGTATCTTATTTTGCTTCCCTTCGATTAAACCTAATGTGACAAAATGGATAGCATTGAAATTGGTGAGGCATCTTAAATAAGCAATCCTATCATTGAAATAAAGTACACTATTTTTTTTTCACAACTAACAATTACAAAAGAGGGAAAAAGAATTCTTATAAAAAATTAATAAAATTACATAAATATGGTCTCAAAATCTAGGTGGGTATGAGTTTGTGGGGTTATGAAGGAAAGTGCTAGTATATGATTTGAGAAGAAAAAAGAGATGGAGGCTTGAAGAAATTTTTGGGATAGTCATGGAGTCTTGGTACAGCAAAGGAAGTATGAGGTGGGTTTGTGTGAGAAAAAGGAAAGTGAAACTAGTATAAAGTGAAAGTGAAGAATCTTTTCATTATAACCCTTCAAATATTATTTAATAGTTTTATTCACCAAATTTTACACAAATGATAGTTGATGCAACTCGTGAAAGGAGAATTTCACCATTACAAAATGCATTGCCGCTATTCGTTTATTAGCATATGGAGTATCTTCTGATAGTGTGGATGATTATGTTTGAATTGGTGACAATATAACTGTTGAATGTTTAAAATAATTTGTGATGGGAATTAAGATGGATATTTGAAGAGGTCTATAAATAAAGATATCGAACACCTACTACAATGAGGAATACCCATAGTTTTTTAGGTATGCTAGGTTCAATTGATTGTATGTATTAAGAATGAAAAGATTGTTTGATCGCATGGAAATAACAACTTAGTCGGGGTGATCATGTAAAACCAATGATAGTGCTTGAAGTACTGGATCATAAGACTTGACATGCATTTTTTTTCTAATGCTGGTTCAAATAATGACATCAACGTGTTAAATGCATCCAATGTGTTTAACGATTTGTTGGATGGAAAAGTTCCCACAATACAATACACAATGAACATGATTCCTTATACAAATACTATTTAGCATATGATATTTATCGTGAATGGACTACATTTGTAAAGATCATCCTAATATTGTAAGGAGAAAAGAAAGTTATTTGTCCAACGACAAGAATGAGTAAGAAAGGATATGGAACGAGCATTTGGAGTACTCCAAGCTCAATTCTTGATTATCTGAGGATCAACATACGCTTGGCACATGCATACAATGAAGCATATATTGTATGCATGTATCATATTCGCGAAAAGATTGTGAAGCACAATTGGGAGCATTTCAGACAAGAAAATAATGAATATTATTATATTTTTTATTGTCACGTGTGGCTCATCATATTTATTATTTTTCATCGTTGTGTGTTTTTTAAACATATTTATGTATTTTCATGATTATGTATTTTTCATCTTATTTATGTAAGTTTTATCATTTTAAATTTATTGTTTTGTATTTCTCATTCTATTTATTTTTATTATATTTTTAAGTTTTATTAAAATAAATAAATATTTTAATTTAAGACATAATAGTGTTCAAATTTAAAAATATAAAAGCGTGTATAAGTTGTATAAAATATGATAGGGACCACATATGCTTTTGTATATGTTTTTACTATATGTAGGTACCACTTGTTAGTGGTGTATGAAACTCAAAATGAGTTCCATAGAAAATAACTACAGGAGATGTTCTTAGTGTAAAATAGATTTTTAACTAAATCAATATGTCATTGTCAAACTCAAGTTTAAAGAAAGTCTATGATAGTTAACAAGTCAAATTTATTGCAAAGCTTAGTCCAACTTAATTTATTATCACTCGTAGTGGTCAAATGTATGGCCATTATTTGAGTATTTATTTTTTTATATAAATAGTTTATGTTATATATATATATATAATGTATTAAGTGAAATGTATTTTGATATGAGAGGGTGATAGGACAAATTATAAATCATATTTAAATGACACAAATATTTCAATTACATAACATTACATAAAGATTTAGATTCACTCTCGCATTCATTAATATAAACACCACATACGTATTCTAAGTTTCCCAACTTAGTTATTTTTTCTTCAACCACTAACATATTTTCTCACTGCTAACCAATAAACTTTGAGTTATATTGCTTGTATAATGATTGTTAGATTATTTTGAATTTGAATAATAGATTAATTTTAAAGTTTTTTTTTTTATTTAGACAAAACTAACTCGCTTAAAAATTAATATATTCAATTCATGTTAATATTTTTTATGTTATAAACCAGTCGACCCGTCAGCCCACTAATCGATTGAGGAATTAGATAGAGTGGAAGTTTCAATACACCTATCTAAGTTGATTTGTCGCACTCTATCTCTATTTTAAACTAGTTAATGGTGAAACGTGACAAAATAGATATTATTTACATATTTGAGCACCCCTACATGTTTCACTTTAATATGTCATTTTTTATTCTAAAAATTGAGTGACCAAACTAATACACACTAATGTAAAAAAAAAGATATCTCAAATTCATACATACACTCCAACATACCAAATGTTAACATAATAGTAGTTCATTCTTTTGGTAACACGGCTGTTAAAACTCGATTTCTATTTTTAGGGTAGGTGAGTTGAAAACATGTCCAAAAAAATGTGTTTGCTTTAGGAAAAAAAGTGTAAGGAAAAAAAATTAAAGGAAAAAAATCAATAAATTTTTGGTTAATTTATAGGAAAAGAAAGCAACTTTTTTTTCTTTTGTTTTGATTGTGTAAAACAAGAAACAAAAAATAATAAATTCGTAAAAAGACATAAATGGTGTTGGAAAATAAAATATTATGTTATACAGTGAAATTGGGATTTACTTTACTCATCTACAGAAAAAAAAATGAAGATTATGCTAATCCAAAAACTAGCATAATCAAAGTCAATTTATGTACAAATATACAGCTCTACCAAAATTTGTACTAAAAGCTAGTGCACATACAATCTGCAAAAGAATTAGTACTCCTGTATTTTCAGTCTCTCTGCAACTGAACAAAGTCTTTGATCCTTTGCTTAATATTCTGCATGAAGTGGAAAAAAGAAGCATGATGAGCACATAAAAAGTCTCACAACTATGAAGAAAAAAATTCATAAATCAAGGTTTGAAAATATTGTAATGATTACCACCAGTTCTTCATGAAGCACCATAAATATTTTTCTCAGTCGCTTGTGTCGCTGCAATTCACAATATTATTGTTCACATGTTTAGAAAATAGATATACTTGAGAAAAGTATTTTCTAAATTTATAGTTCAACTTGTACAGAAATATAGTATATATGAATACTACAAGCATATAGGTGAAGACAAATAAAACATACAGCACCGCATTGCCTATAGGATTCCTTAATTTGTGCTGCAACTTCGTTATATCTATCCATATCCCCCTTTTTTTCAGCATTTTCTAACTCATTGCCTAGTTTCTGAAACTCATCCCTGCAAATGCTTGATATGTTATACAAAATATAAGACAACTAAACCTTGAATCATAATAAGACTGTTTTACCTGTAATCCTCCAAAATCTTGTTCAAAGAGAGGTAACTCTCATATTTATCACGGTACTCCTGCACATATTCTTTATATCTAGAATTTCATAGAAAACATGTATCAGAACAAAGAACCCTACCACCATACAACTTGTGCAACAATAATCACAACTTACTGGGAGAAAGTGGTTATAGGTCCCTTTAATTCTGGTTCCTCCTTTTCATACTTTGAGTAAGAGCAACTATTTTCATCTGAGGAAGATTCTCTCTTCGTTTGGTCACTATTATTTCTATCTGCAAATACTGAATCCTTTCCTCCATCAGCCAACTCTTCCTTGTTGTCTGCTTTCAAATGCTGTGAATGAGTTTGCATAACTGTAGAACCAGACTTTGTTGAATCATTCTCTACATTCTTTTTCTTTGTGTTTACCAATTTGCTCGAGGAAGGTTTTACTTCAGTGACATTTGAACTCATGTCCTTAACATCAAGTTCATCAAGATCAAGATCAAGATCATCAAGGTGAGGAAACTCCATAACACAGAGAGAGAGAGAGAGAAGAGAAAACTGAATCTGTGACTATACTTTTTTTGAATTGTTATGAATATTACAGTGTGCATCATATATATATATATAGAGAGAGAGAGAGAGTTAGTTGAGCCAAACAAACTCTTAACAGAACAACTGCCAAACTCTGGCTCACACTGAAGTCCAACAAGGCTTAACTGGCTTAGAACAGAATTTCAAATAATCTAGATTCTGTCACTGACAAATACTCCTTAAAGAAAGTATGCAAGGAACAAGGAGAGTAAGATATCTGAAATCACCAAGATACTTAAGATATACCTAATGAATAATTTTTTCACTTGATTCAATAGAAAGGGTCAGTTGAAGTGTTGATGCAGCAGTGAAGCATATTCCTCTTTTGTGGCATTTCAACACAACTAACTATATATTTCATCATGAACATAGGAACAATAATTAAAATGATTTGCACATGTCAGTTATTATAGCATGCTGAGATGGCCAACCTTTTACATAAACTGGCTTGTCACTTGTCAGTCATAATTTTATCATCTGGATATTCCGACTGCCTTCATTCCCATAAAGATTTCTTATCTGGATATATATATATAGTAAGATATGATATTTGAGAGTGTGTTCGTTGGGGAGAGATCAAAGAAGGGAATTTGAAAGGAAAATGATTTTAAGGGGACCACGTTCTTTAATGTGTTGCATGCTATGCTAGTACTCTAGGTTTTGTTCATAATGCTACTTACTGCAACATTTTTTTAAGTAAGTTTCACCTAATCACCTTCACCTATACAAATAAATCACACAATCCTAGATTAAACACATCCAAGGATTTATATTGCTTGTCCCGACGATTGTTAGATTACACTAATTTTAATAAGCTAATTTTAACTTTTTTTCTTTTAACAGGACCAACTCATCTAAAATTAATATATTCAATTCATTTAAATATTTTTATGTTATAAACCAGTCAATCCACCGGCTCACTAACATGTTGAAGGAGGAGGCAGAGTGAGAGTTTCAATCCACCTCTATTTCCTATTTAAGACAAATTGATGGATGAAGCAGTGGTGGATCTTGCACAAAATATTTGGGGGAGCCGGGTAGCAACAAATATTAACTGAAATATTATAATTGAAATTTTTAAAAGTCAATTTTTTTTAAAGCATCACACAATTCATACATAGTAGACAAGTTAAAAAAAATTAGAATTTCAATTTTCACAAGTCACACAATTTTCACAAATCACACAATTCAATCAAATAAAATATATCTATTTTATAATTTTCATCTTTATAAAAAAATTCTTGAAAAAATGTATCAATTTTTATATGTTTAAATATCGTGTCACTCCTACAAAAATACACATATTAATTAAAACATTTCACAATTAAAAAATAGTTAATAATTAACCGTTGAGTTGTTAATTAAGGTGTTAAAAATAAAATAGAGTCTACTAATTTGTTTGCTTTAGGAAAAAAAGTGTAAGAAAAAAAATTAAAACAGAAAGATAGTAAAATAAATTAAATTCCATAAGAAAAGAAAAGAAAAAATAAATTATAGGATGAATGGTAATCTTCCTTACAATATTATTTATTTTTTATCAAATATATTTAGCATGTTTGGTGGGTTTGGTGGGTTTTTTCCTAGTGTTTTTGGTTTGTAATATGAAAATAAATTTTATTGGACATGTTGAATGAGGCAACATTAGAGAAAGAGACAAGGATGAGAAAAAAAAAAAAACAACCTAATTTATGTTGTGACAGAGGACTTGAAGTGAGTATCATTTTGCAATAATATTTTATAAAATGTGTCATACATATGGACTATCTTAATGTTTTTTAAAATTTAATATTTAATCATAAAAATATTAGGGTTAATTACACATTATGAAGTGTCAATCGAATATATTTATCAGTTTCTTGAAAGACATGGTAATGATGGATCAATCATTCTAATCAGATATGACTTATAAACCAAAATTGCAATTATTATTTAGTCATTTGTTTGAAAACTAAAATTACTATAATTTCACATATAATTTTTTCAAACAACATGTGGATGGCACATGTGGATGTCTGCACCTATTTTTATGACTTATAAAATAATAACTTGCTTTATATAGCAATAGTTTAATTTCAAGACCAAGCATGAGTTCAAATGAAGAATGTGCAAGACCAAGCATAAGTTCAAATGAAGAATGTGCCTTTTTATTTCTATACATTTACATGGCTTATGAGCTTGAAATTTCAGTCTCAAATTTCGCTAGGAATGTGGAGGCTGAAACATGCTAAACTTGTTTGACAAGAAAAATGTTACATTTATCCGGACATGAAAAAATGAAGGATAGGCTAAGCCAAAAATAAGTCTCAGACCTATGCTCTACCAAAATTTTCAGCGTCTCTTCGACTTAACAAAGTCTTTGATCCTTTGCTTAATATTCTGCATGAAGTGGAAAAAAGAAGTGTGATGAGCACATACAAACTCTAACAACTATGAAGAAAAAAATTCATAATTTAATCAAGATCACGGCTCAAAAATATTGTAATAATTACCACCAGTTCTTCATGAAGAACTATAAATATTTTCTTCTGTCTTTTGTGTATCTGCAATTCACATGTTTATGAAATAGATATTATACTTAACATAGTGAGAAGTTACAATTTCCAGAACCACATGAAGTACTTGAGAAAAGAATTGTAAAAATGATCATAAATTCATTGTTACCAAGTTTTTTGGTCTTACTCACACATGTGATTTGGACAGTAGTATAAGCAGAACTATGAATACTACATGCATGAGTGAAGACTAAAGACAAATAAAACATACAGAACCGTGTTGCCTATAGGAATCTTTAATTTGTTCTGCAATGTCTTCATATCTATCCATATGGCCCTTTCTTTTAGCATTTTCTAACTCATCGCCTAGTTTTTGAAACTCATTCCTGCAAATGGATGATATGTTACACAAAATGAACACTCAACCGAAAAGAAAGTAAACCTTGAATCATAAGACTGTTTTACCTGTAATCCTCCAAAGTCTTGTTCAGGGAGATGTAACCATCATATTTAGCACGGTACTCCTGCACATATTCTTTATATCTAGAATTGCATAGAAAACATGTATCAGAACAAAGAACCCTACCACCATACAACTTGTACAACAAAAATCACAACTTACTGGGAGAAAGTGGTTATAGGTCCCTTTAATTCTGGTTCCTCCTTTTCATACTCTGAGTAAGGGAAACTATTGCTTTCACTGCTACTATTTTGAGATTCATCTTCCGTGTTCTCTACTTTCTCTACATTCTCTTTCTTTATGTTCTCCAAATTGCTCGATGAAGGTTTTACTTCAGTGACATTTGAATTCATGTCCTTAACATCAAAATCATACTCTACATTCTCTTTCTTTATGTTTACCAAATTGCTTGATGAAGGTTTTACTTCAGTGACATTTGAATTCGTGTCCTTAACATCAAAATCATACTCTACATTCTCTTTCTTTATGTTTACCAAATTGCTCGGTGAAGGTTTTACTTCAGGGACATTTGAATTCATGTCCCTATCATCAGGGTCAGGAAACTCCATAACACAGAGAGAGAGAGAAGAGAAAACTGAATATGTGACTATATTTTTTCGAATTGTTATGAATATTACGGTGTGCACCATATATATATAGAGAGAGAGAGAGAGTTAGTTGAGCCAAACAAACTCTTAACAGAATAACTGCCACAAACTGAGGCTCACACTGAAGTCCAACAAGGCTTAGCTGGCTTACAACAGAATTTCAAAATAATCTTGATTCTGTCACTGTCTTAGAGAAAATTTGCTAAACAAATAAGATGTTAAACAGATAATCTTGCTAAACATACTTATTAAATTAACTTAATAAATTTGTTCGATTGAATAAAATGTGTTTAGTAGACAAATTTTTCTAACAAGTCTATAGTCTATCTATAGTCTGTTATGAGACGACGCTATTTCAAATAGTGTTTCAAGTTATTTTTTTTATTTCAAGTTATTATTCATTCATTATCTTTAATATCCTTTCTTGGTTTTTTTTTTTTGTTCATAGTAATACTATTACTTCTACTTAATACTTTCATTCTTTCAATCTTTGTCAAAAAAAAATTTAATTTCATATATGTCAAAAGTCTATCTCACATAATACAAAATTGAGCTAGACTCAATTTTTTTAGTTTTTGGTCAAAATAATTCATAAAATCTTTTATCTTACAAGAAATTTATAAAGTTAAATTTACTTTTTATGTCAAATTATAAATGATAAAATGAATTAATTTTTACGATTATTATTTATACACGTGAGAAGAAAATATAAAAAATAAAGTAAAGTAGGAAAATGTATTGAAAATACAAAAATAAAATAGATCGACTAAAACAATACACAAAAGATTGGATAAAAATATTAATTTTTTTTTTATTATTTTAAATTAAATAGTCATTTATTAAAACCTAAATTTATAAAACACTTCAGTTCACTTAATTAATTTTTCAACTATAAGTCATAGTTATCGGCTATCTGCTAGCACTCAATCGTAAAATGTGAATTTTATTTTTAGAGTTGGTGAATTGAAAAGTGTATATCATATTCAAGAAAACTTTTTTTTAATAGTGAAACATAAATTAAAATAAAATGGATCTAATAATTTGTTTGTTTTAGGAAAGAAAGTGTAATTTGTCCAGATTTTACAAAGACAAAAGTGAATCCTAATCTATTCTATAAATAAACACTTAAGGCTGAAGAAGAAAGCACAAACTTATAAATTTAGAAATTCATAAAATTCATAAAAACTTTTGAGGGCTTAAATTTCCTAAGTGTTCAAAGTTCAAAAGTTTAAGTTCTAGAAAAGAACTTGCTCAAAGAAATATTTTCTAAGTGTTTTAGTGTGAGAAATCAATTGTAACAATCTGTTTAGTAGAAGCAAAACACAATTTGTTCCAAACTTGTGTAATCCAACCTGATAATGACTTTAGTGTTCCTCAAGCAATTTGTAGTTTTAGGTTGTGTTGAGAATACTTGACTTGTAAGGTCAATGTGTAGTTGTCTTCAACAATATGTGGTTTTCAGGTTCTGTGGAGAAGACTTGACTTGTAAGGTCAAGATGTTTGTTTGTCTAATAAAGTTTGTAGGTGTCATGTTGTTTTGAAAAGAATGACATGTAGAGTCAGGTATTATGTAATTCAATGATTTAAATTAGTGGTTAAATTCTTCTAAGTGAAGGGATTGGATGTAGCTACTAAGTTAGTGGTGAACCAGAATAAATTTGTTTGTGTCAATTTACTTTTGCAGTCTTTACTTTATTATTGCCATTGATTACTTAAGTTTGATTGTTATTGCCTCTGTTTTAATTAAAATCATAAAACTCATGTCAATTCTTGAATAAATAATGAAAAATGGTTCAACTTAGACAAACACAATTCAACATCATTCTCATGTTTGCACATTCATATTATTCATGTTTCAATTGCATCAAAGGAACCTACAATTACATTTATTGATGACATTCAACCAAAGAAGGTTGAGTGAAATCGAAAGATGTGAGTCATTCATTTGTGGCTCCAAACTAAATACGAAAATCACTCAGAGACTTCTAGCTTGAAGATGATCTTGCTTAATAAAAATGTACAACATTGATTATAATATTTTGGACACACCTAAATTTAAACATGATTAATTTCGATTATATGGATTTATTCACCATTCCAATAATTTATTTGTGTTGTTATAATTAAAAAATGACATTGTGAAAAGTTCATGCCAGTGTCAAGAAATCACTCATAACTCAATTTCAAAAATTGATAGTGGAAGGTTCTATTTATTTGATGTAAATTTTCTTAGTTGGTCAAAATGATGCAAAATAGCAAATATCACACAAATTTAAATTGAACTACATGGATATGACTAAGTGCACTAAGATAGATGTTAAAGGGACTCCACCAAATCACTTTGATTTTATTGTTTTCTCTGATATACTCGATGCCCCTAAAGATAATCTTTCTTACAATTTGTTTATAGTTTTTGGTATGTAATATGAGTATAGATTTTATTGGACATGTTGAATGAGGCAGCATTTGAGAAAAAGACTGGGAGAAAACAAGACGCGACTTAATTGATGTTGTGATAGAGGATTTGGAGTTAGTATCATTTTGCAATTCAATATTTTATAAAAATGTGTCATAAAATATGAACTATCTTGATTTTTTTTTAATTTTAATATTTAATCTTAAGTATTTTAAAATGTAAAATAAATTATTCTATAATATTCGTGTTCAATTTATATATATTTGTTGTTTTTAATATTACGTTAGAAAACTAAAATTGCTATATTATATTGCTTTAACTAAAATTGCTATGTTGAATATTGCTTTATTTTCACCTATAATTTTCTTTAAACTACCCGTGCATCGTACAGGTGGTCGTCTAGTTGAACCTATTTTTATGACTTATAAAATAATCCCTTAGCTCTATATAGCAACAGTTTCGTTATAATTACCATGTATGCAAGACCAAGCATAAGTTCAACGAAGAATGTCCTTTTCTGTTTCTATTCATTTCTATGGCTTATGAGCTTGAAATTTCAGTCTCAAATTTCGCCAGGAATGTGGAGGATGAAACAAGCTAAACTTGTTTGACAAGAAAAATAATACACTTATCCAGACATGAAAAAATGAAGGATAGGCTAAGCCAAAAATAAGTCTCAGACCTATGCATAAACAAAGTCAATTTATGTACAAATATAAGGCTCTACCAAAATTTGTACTAAAAGCTAGCGCACATACAATCTGCAAAAGAATTCATCTAACAGATGTACTTCATCTATCACCCAAAAGTTCTAAAGTTTTGATAAGCATATTTAAATTTATGCAAATATAAAAAATATAAAATATAAAAAATAAAAAATAAAAATTGTACTCCTGTATTTTCAGTCTCTCTGCGCCTGAACAAAGTCTTTGATCCTTTGCTTAATATTCTGCATGAAGTGGAAAAAAGAAGTGTGATGAACACATAAAAACTCTAACAACTATGAAGAAAAAAATTCATAAGTTTATCTAGATCAAGGTTCGAAAATATTGTAATAATTACCACTAGTTCTTCATGAAGCACTATAAATATTTTCTTCTGTCTCTTGTGTCTCTGCAATTCACATTATGGTCTCATGTTTATAAAATAGATATTGTACTTAATATAGTGAGAAGTTACAATTTAGGTACCACATGAAGTACTTGAGAAAATGATTGTAAAAAACTACAATAACCCAAACACAAATTTCTATTCCAAGTGACAATACCTATATCAGGTTGTAATTTAATATAACAAAATGAACCAGCTTAAGGCTACACACTAAAGGATGAATAATGTCACATGCACCATGAATGATCATAAATTCATTGTTACCAAGTTATGGTAGAACTCATGGGAGGGGCATACAAATGATAAAATCTTGATTGAAAAATGTTAACAAGATTTTTTAAATGCAGAACAAATCAACAATATAGTACCTAAAAAGGCCCCAAATACAACTTGAGAAACTTTTAAGTGCGGAACAAATCAACAATATACAAAATTATGATTTGTTCAATATTTGAGCTCTACACAAATATAGTATATAGTATATATATGAATACTACATGCATGGGTGAAGACAAATAAAACATACAGCACCGCATCGCCTATAGGAATCCTTAATTTGTTCTGCAATGTCCTCATATCTATCCATATCACCCTTTCTTTTAGCATATTCTAACTCATCGCCTAGTTTCTGAAACTCATCCCTGCAAATGGGTGATATGTTATACAAAATATAAGACAACTAATCAAAATAAACACTGAACCGAAAAGCAAATAAACCTTGAATCATAAGACTATTTTACCTGTAATCCTCCAAAATCTTGTTCAGGGAGAGGTAACTCTCATATTTATCACGGTACTCCTGCACATATTCTTTATATCTAGAATTGCATAGAAAACATGTATCAGAACAAAGAACCCTACCACTATACAACTTCTACAACAATAATCACAAATGAAAATAAATAATAACTGCTTACTGGGAGAAAGTCGTTATAGGTCCCTTTAATTCTGGTTCCTCCTTTTCATACTTTGAGTAAGAGCAACTATTTTCATCTGAGGAAGATTCTCTCTTCTTTTGGTCACTATTATTTCTATCTGCAAATACCGATTCCTTTCCACCATCAGCCACCTCTTCACATGAATTAGGTGTTTGTCTTTTACTTTCTCGGACAGGGTACGAAACCATTCCACGTTTTGTGTCTTGTTTAGAACCATTTGCAGGTACTCTTCTATTGCTTTCACTGCGACCATCCCAATCAATATCTTGGCTCACCCTGGATTCACTATTTCTAAATTTGGTACTCATTTCTGTCAATTTGTTTTGAGATCCTACTTCTGTGTTATCTGCTTTCATATGTTGTGAATGAGTTTGCATAACCCTAGAACGAGACTTTGTTGAATCTTCAAAATGATTATCTGCATTCTTTTTATTTGTGTTTTCCAAATTGCTCGGAAAACCTGAACTTACAAACACCGAGGATGGCTTTCCTGAATCTAAAGTTGCTTTCAACGAAGGTTTTACTTCAGTGACATTTGAATTAATGTCATCTGAAATGTTTGCTTTGTTTTCCATATGTTTAAATGAACCTTTTCTTTCAAATTGCTTTGCAGCATTGGTGTCATCAGGAGTAGACTCACGAAGTTCTCCCAACTCCAAGTCTGAATGCTCTCTTTGAAGTGAGATACCTCGCCCATTAACTGCAGGGGATTTATCAAGATCAATTCTGTTGTTATCCTTAGGAGATGTTCCCAAATGTGACTGCACACCTTGTCGGCCTTCCTTTAACTTACCAACTGTTTCCCCTTGTTTTTGGTGATAAGAATCCATGGATAATAGTGACTGCTTATTTCCATTACTACCATCCCTGGAATTCCTGGGGAATTTTTTCTCAGTAGCATAAATATCTTCATTTTGAACATCTCTGTGAGATTTATCTTTCTGCACATATGATACTTCATGCGGACGGAAGTCCTTTCCTGAGTGTTTTCTGCTGTGCCTTATGCTTTCACCAACTTTATCTGAATTTTCCAATGGATAGGAAGGGTTTCCTAGAGGGGTTTGGTCAAAGGACCTTTGACCAGTTTGTGGTAAATCTGAACTAGACTTTCCAGGCAATGCTCGATTGTATCCTTTCTGAAAACCAACACTGAAGTTTCCTTGTCTGTCAGCTCGAGTCCCCACTTGTGTATTGGGGCCCTTACCAGTGTCTTCAGTAAATTCAAAAGGAGAAAAATTTCGAGAGTTCTCAAACATCTGCACATCTGTACCTGGAGAAAATGATTCACGAGTTGTGTTTCCTGCTTTCAACCTCTTTGTACTTTCAAAATTCTCGTCAATGTTCTTCAACTCAGAACCCCTCTTATGTTTGCCTTTAGATAGCCTACCAGAGCTGTCATCCGGTTCGTTCCTAGAGTTTTCTTTGACTTCATTTTCCCTTTCATCAAACAAACTCCCTATAAAATTTTGGCGCTCCTGGAGCTGTTGATAATCAGGTGAAAAAGGTTTTGTCTTTTCTGCATATTTTCCACCTTTATCAGAAATGGTATCTGTAGTTACTGCCATTTTAGCTTCTTGTTCCACAGGTGAATCTTTTTCAATATCAACTGCATCAGATTCATTACCATCCTGCTTCTCATCAACCTCATTATGCATAGATCTTCCATCAGGAGATTTTACTGGGATGAGTAAGGACATCTTTTGATCAAAAGCTTCTGCTTTGTGCTTTGGCTCTTTTTCATCATCGCTACTCAAAATTTCTACATCCTCATCAGAACCCTCCAAGCCCTCCTTGCTACTGGAAGATGCATCACTTTCACTGTCACTACTACTCCCACTCCCTGATCCAGCAGGACTTCTACTTCTACTCTTACTATGGCTTCCACTGTCGCTTCCACTGTCACTACTGTCACTTTCACTCTCACTATCACTTCCACTGGCACTGGAGCTGCCTGCCCTCCCTTCACTATAATCAGAACCTTTTTTGTCACCAAAGATATCAGGTGAAGCATGTTGCACGTCAATTTTTTCCAATGTGTTTGATTCTTCTTCCACTTTGGAATGTACTTGCACTGTTTCCTCCAAATCCTCATTTGGTATTTTCTCTTCGAAATCTCCCTGTGGAGCTGATGTCTGTTTATGAAATTCTTCACGGGCAGGTATTTCGTTATGATTTTCTTCAGGCGAACTGTACAAATATATTGAATATAAAGAGCATAAGAGGAAGAGAGAATGTACTAGTAGATTTCAATTTTAAGAAAATGAAACAAAAGATACAAAGCTAGTAGCTATTAGACTTTTATACAACTAGTCAAGCTTGTATTGTAATCCATTCACTTAATTGAATCGTATAATGGTCATAACAGAATCATCCTTTAACAGAAGTCTGTTACAGAAACTAAAGATGGTTCTATAATAGCTCAGTAAGAACATACAGGATCAAAATAAGAAAGTACGCCTTAAATGCATTATGGGCCCAAAAATACATGCATGCAATACTAGTATCCAGAGATATCGTTAGGTGAAAATAACAGGTACCTTCCAATTTCAGTCTGAGGTTTCTTGAAGCTTTCTGAATCCACTTCTGGCTTCAAAAAATACCTTCCAGGGGTCTGGTATTTTGCAATCTAATGCTCAAGGTTAAATGAAAAATTAGATCACGTATGTATCATAAAATAATAGCCTCAAGATTTGCACCACTTACTTTTTTAATAATGGGCTCAATATCCTTTATGGAACTAGGAAGTGTGTCACTGACTGCTTTCTCCAAGGCCTATAATTAAAAGGGAAAAACACTTGGTTAAAATTTGATTAATCATAAATGTAGAGATAGTAAAAACAAAGCCTAGGAAGTAAGAATAATTATATATTATATTTATGCAGCACCTTGAAAGTCATTCCGTTAGGTTTATCCTTTAGGAGAGAAATTAACAAGCTCTGCAAATCTGCTGGTTTAGATCCATTATTTCCTTTGCCACCTGGTGTGTTCCTCATAGCATTGTTTGTCCTAGTAGGAATTTCTCTCTCAGATACAGCATCTTGCTTGCCTATCGTTTGTGATGGCACAGCATCATCAAGGCTTTTAGAAATATTTACAGCTCCCCGTGGAGAGGAAGAAGCAGCAAAAGGATCCGGAGGAGATGGAAGAGGAGAAGAACGAATGCGCTTGGTAGCGGTACTTGTTGACATCAATCCAGATCTATGGAATGATTTTGGGGGGCCTCCAACTATGAAAAAATTCCAAACATTGCATATGAGCTAAATGAGCATAAACTGCATGAGCAGATGAACTAGCAAAGATTTATATGAAAGGTTTCAACACTTCTACGTTGAAAAGAGTAAATTTTAATCACCTTGAAGAGTTTCCACATTCCTTTTCTTAAGTGCAGCCTCATTCTTTTTATTGATAGTCTTCCGTGATGTAGCTAGACAAGGGAAGCACAAGGCTCTTTGGTTAGATAATTGAAGTATAAAAATCCTTACACTAAACACACTAAAACTAGAATGCTTTGATGGAACAAAATAGAGTATTGACAAGAAGATAAGCATAGCCAACATCATCACTTTTTTTTTTTCAAGTTTCTCGACTCGATGACATACAAAAATAGCAATTTGAAATTTTTAAAATTAAAGACTCGGGAATAAATAATTCATAAAATAAATACACAAAGCAAAAGAAGAATTACCCTCAACCGATGCCTTTATCTGACTCTTCATGGATGGATTCCCAGGCTCCAAGACAATGGCTCTGTCGTAGAGAACATAATAAACTATTAATTGGACAAAAAATGGTGAAGATATCCGTACTTCATGCACTATCACAGGTATGGAAAGTAATATCAGAAAGAAAGAAAAAAATCATTGAGTTCAGTATAAACTAAGCAGCATATTTAGACTTTTAAGTTTAACACTAGAAATAGAACTATTCTGAACCCAGAAAATCTACTGCAGGCCAAATGGCTGATTACAACTTCGATAGTTCATTTAGTTTTCAAAACTTTAAGTGTTAATTGTGTTATTGGTATTGGTATGATATTGTATATTGTAACATCATGAAGTAGAAAATTGATGGAACAGTACAATACAGCAGAGAAATGGGTACCAACAATGGAAATTAATATAAATCATTACTCCTATCCTTCAGTCTGAACTCTGAATCAAGAAGATTGCAGAATCAATAGGAAATGTTACAATGAAAATGCCAGGGGCGAATCTTCTCTAAACTCCAAGGTTTAAGAATCCTAGCCCTTCTACTCACTCCACTCCCAAAATCAGTCAACGACCAAGAATTGTTAATCCTGTTATTTATATTCTGCCATTTCCCTCCCTTGTCCCTAATTCTTTTTGAGCTCCCACCACTAATCAATTCAGTTTCAGTAAGAAACTTCAACTAAGTGCTAGGACAGTTATCATATTCCCCAATGATCACTCCTACTTTGCCTAGCATTCACCATTTTTGTAGGGGTTTTGCTAACAGAAATTTATAATTATTCTCAATCAACATGAGTCCACCAACCTAAATACAAGTAATCTAACACATGATACTTTTATAAAATAATAAATCGTGAGGCAACCTTGCAATCATAGAAAAGAGAAACGTATCAAACATCACCAATGTGACTTTAACATTAAAACTAAGCTTCAAAATTATTACCCTAGCAGTTGTTTGACATTTATACAAGCTCGTGCATATTATATTGATTGATTTTTATTGCAAAAACCCTCAAAATTTATAAATACGAGTGTAATGCTTTGATAGACTTCCGCTAATTGAAGTCTAAATAACATATTAAGATAATTATCACCAAATATATCATGTGTTCTTTTTTATTAGCCCATGCCAGAAGCCAGCAGTATAAATTAACAAGGAAAAGGAGAGAAAGAAACTGAGAAATTCAATAGTTGAAGACAAGATTTTCAAAGTGCACAGTGCATAAAATTGAGTGTGTGACAACAAGCAACAAATGTCAGTGTAAGGTAACAGCTTCATACTTGCGTGACTTGAGCTTGCGTTCCGCTTCTTCTGACCGCATTTTGACATGATTCTTAAATGATTCGTCCAAGATACGCTGTACATTCACTTTGCGCCAGGCACACCCAGATTCTACAAGCAAACCATTTCCATCGTCACCACGTTGGTGCTGTTCATAAGTATCACATAGATCACCGTCCCTCGACCATGTAAATCTGAACTCCTTCCCACCAACATCAATAATCTGGTACAAAGAAAAAACGACAGGCCTTTCAAACTACATATAAAAAAATTCTTACAAAAAGGCAAACCCACCAAAAGGAAAGACGATAGGTAGGAACTAATCTGCAATGGTATTTATATAATAATCTCAAATAAAAAAGTTAGTAAAGTTTATGGAAAACTATCAAATTAGGAACATCATTCAATGGTTAGTTTATATTCCTATCATTAATACAATGCTATTAGTATTTTAATCTAGATTCGAGTTCACTATGAACCATGTATTTGGCCGCATATCCACCACTGATTGAAGTCCATAATATGCACGTGTGGTGAATATTAATATTACTTCTCTTTTGGGGCCACCAAACTCCCGCATGTGCAGTAAAAAGAAGGGCCGAACCAATCTCTGAGTCTTTCACAGGTAAACTTATCCTGCATTTACATGTTTGGAAACATACACCATATGGAGTGTCAAACGCAAGTGTTTCTCTTATCGCATGTGATTTTGGTAAAACATTATATTCTTGTTACTTTGAATCCAATTTTGTTTAACCTTGAATGACTTTTGCAATTTGCATTATAATAAGCTTTTCTGAGAGAACAAAAACTAAAACAATAATCACCTTACTTTAAACTCGTTTTTAAACAAATTGATTCAGAATCACATTTGGCAAAAAATCACTCAAATAAAGTCTAATTCACGACTCAAACCTATGAAACAATCTAAATCCACAACTCGAACCCGTGAGTAACTAATCAAGTGATAGCAACTCCAACATTTGTGCCAAGACTACTATCATACTTTCTAACATTACTCTTCAAATGAATTATGTTCTAAAAAAAAATCCAATAAACTCAAAGGGTAAGGAGGGATAACCTAACAAGAATCTTACTAAAAACAAAAATGAACAAATAAACAAACAAAGGATTTAAAAGATATATATTGTCAGTTTAAAGCAATTTTACCTAAGCCTCACATTGACATTCAATAAAAATTAACTATTTTGACACATTAACCAAGTTTTGCGAGTGTGTGACACTGATTTACATAAACTGTCAATGCCTTTATTTTTTGCAACCCTGCTGTTAATATTGTTAGTATTTTACTGAGGGTGGAATTGAACCCTACAACTCCTCCCAACCCTAGCTACCAAACCAACCTTATATTGCTGATGGTCTATTCTTATTAAAGTCAAACAAATTGGAATTCCGGTTCAAATAACAAATTACCATTTGATTAACAAAAACTCTAATTCAAAATGCAGCTGCAAGAATCAAGCATTCAAAACTATAACAAAAATAAAAGTATGGTAAAAGAACAAGAACAGGAAGCATACATTTCCATTGGAATTATTAGGATTGGCATCAAATTTCATACGCGCAGTGCCACCCTGTGCCTCTACGCGCTTGATCTCTTCAACGAGGTCTGGCGCCAACTTTATAATCATGCCGAAATCGAGGGGATTGCTGCCGGATACAAGGCTGAAGGTTTCCTCAACAGCCGGTGGCGTCGGCGTTTTCCGCGCGGAACCACCAAGTGAGAGGCGAGAACCGGCGGAGGAAGGCGGACGGTGAGGAGGTGGGAAAGTGGAGTGGAGGCGTTTTAGGCCGGTGCGGCCCAATTTGGAGGAGGATCCGCCGTACATGTTCCGACTTCAATCCTATTATGATGATTCTATTTGATGATGATGAAATTGAAACCTATTTCAAGTTTATCGTATGTACAAATTCTATATTCTATGCTTTTTGTCTTCCTTTTTTTTTTAATTCAGTTTCTCTGACATTGCAATGGTGTCCTTCTAATTTTTGTAATTTAGATTTTTGTTGTGTTTTAATTAGATAATAAATTCAATTTATTAAGTTGATTTTTTGTGAAAGTCATATATTATGTACATGGAAAATAAATTATGAGTGTGCTGGAATATAAGGATGAGAATAGACTATACGGTCCATATGGCTCTATGACCTGACCTACTTATGACCTATTTAATAAAAAGACTAGGCTGTTTTTAAAGCTTATAAAAAAACCTATTAGACCTGACAGGTCGGCCTATATATATTTATTATTTATTAATATTATTTTTTATTATTATATTAATAATATTATTTTTTTATTATTATATTGATAATATTATTTTCTATTTTAAATTATATCAATTAGGCAATCACTTAGTAATCATTCCATATTCGGTAACAGTTCTATATTTGGTAGTGGTTTCATATTCGGTAACCATTCAATTACTCAATCACTCATTAATTGTTCCTTATTTGTTTAAGAAATAATAATTGATGTGTTTAAAAAGGCTTTTAAAAAGACTTTTAGGCTAGATCAAACTTTTAAAAAGGTCAGACAAAGCTTATGATAGACCGTAGGTCAGACTTAGGCCGAAAAAATAAATCGTCGACCAGACTCAGGACTTTCAAAACCTGGTCTGGCCTATTCCCATCCCTACTCATATATTAATATTAATTTATCAATAAATATTTTTTCCTAAAGAATAAAATTCAATTAATTTTTTTTTTAATTTTTAGAAATGTCTATGTTTTGTTTATAATAGGTGAAATAATTAAAATTATTTTTATATATAAAATCGTCTTTTTTTACTAAAAAGTAAATATTTATAATTTGTTTAATTTAACGAATAAAAGATGATAAATTTTAATAGGGAGGAAAATAATCATAAGTATTAACATGTTGGATTTAAATAGAAGGATATAGAATAAATTTTTACTGATTTTTTTTTAATTTAATAATATTTCATCTCTTCTATACAAACACACAATTAATATCTTTTATGATATATGACATCTTTCATTAAATAAGATTTTAACAGTTTCAAATTAAAAAAACATCTTTAATTTTTAATTTTGTTTGATAATATATACAGTGATAAAAACTATATAAATCAAGTCATGTATGCAATACTTGACTCATGATCTTTAAATCTTTAATTAGCTTTTGATTTTTACATAAGTCTTTTAATTAGCTAAGTTGTTTATTTAATGAATAGTATTAAATAACTTACAACAAAAAAATTATTTTCGATAAACAAATTAACTTCTATTAAAACAATAATGAATGTAACATGATAACGTGAAGTGTTTGCCAAAAATATTATTAAGCCTATTCACAATTGTCATTTCTCTTTTAGGATCAAATTTTATGTATTCCATTCCTATGTCATTTCTAACATGTTCTTTGATCATAACGTAATTTAATGGCATGAAATTGTACAGGTCTTTTCATAACGAAATGTGAAGATCGGTTCCTTTTTATTAAGATACAACACCAAAATTAATAGTTTAATTATGATGACCATTTTCATTGTTTTGAACTAAAATATATTTTATTTGGCATCTTTCCTTTTATAATATAACAACTCCTATACATAATTTTTTTCCACGCATCTTACATCCCATAATGGCCAAGTAGATCATCTATTCACATTCTGTAATTAATCAGTCAGTCAAACTTCCAAGGCAACCACAAATGTTGCACCGATTCATTCTATAATGTGCCCATTCATATTCATTCTATAATGTACCCATTCATATTCATTCAATCGGTGTAAAATTAAATTGACAATATTCCTATTAGGAGGCTTTGTTGGAACATACGGTATATTATTATGAAAATTTTAAAATTGTTAGAAATGTTGTATTAGATAAAGTAGTTAAATTTATAAATGTTTAAGTATTAAATTGAATAATTAACGTATGTAAATTTGTTTCTATCATTATATAAAAAGTATCAAATTCTAGTATATTTTTTAACTTTTTTTTTTTAATATTTTTGATTCACTTCTCCTTTTTCTTTTTGTTCCTTCGATATAGAGTGATTTTGTATCTTAGTCCTATCGATTTTGTATTTTATTTTATTAAATCTATAATTTTAATCTTTTTATTTATTTTTTATAATTTTAGTTTTTATATTTATAGAATTATTGATATTTAGTCTTTGTTTATAATTTAAGTTACATTTTAATGATGTTTAAATAATATCTATATGATAACGTCAAAAATTATGGTGCCGTGAAATTTAAATGAAATAATACTGTCTAAATAATTTTGTAAAATAAATTTTTTAGATTTTTGTTAAAATTTCATAAAAATAATTTTTTTATTGCTTTTTTATTAATTTTTTGTTTATAATTTTTTTTTTAAAAAAATATATTTTATTTTTGTATTTAAAAAAATCAGTAAAGTAGCATTATTTGATTTAAATTATATATCATTATGCTCCCATCAGTTACATAATTGCCACGTCATCAAAGCACCTAGTAGGCCGTGCATCCAAAGGTTTAATTTCGATATCATAATTATGAGCGTCATTTAATAATCAATCCGTTATATTCTTTAACTCACTATAAGTATGTTAGATGAACTATTTTTGAATTTCGACTTCTTCCATGTATTTCAAGTAGCCAAAAGTTTAATTCAATATCATAATTATGAGCATCATTTGATAATCAATCTGTCATATTGTTTGACTCACCACAAGTACGGTAAATGAACCATTTCTCGATTTTGGCTTCTCCATGTCTTCCAAGTATCCTTCGTATATGGATGTGAAGAATCACTTGTTAGGTAAGATAAGAGATGAATTTTATATATATGAGAAACAATAAAATATAATTTAAAATCAATAACTTATTCAGTTGTTTTTATAAAATATAATTTTAAATATATAAAATTAAAATCTAATAAATATAAATAAAAAATAATAGAATTTCACATTAAATTTAAAATTAAAATATCAGTAACATATTTAAAAACATATGTACGATTTATGATAATAGTAGTTTTGTTATTTTATATAACATAATAAATTATTATTCAAAATTATAAAATTTTAAATATTAATTTAAAATGTTAAAATAAACAATTTTATGTAAGGGTTGATTTTTCATTTTATATAATATATATTATATCTTTATTAAGTTTATATGACAAATAAAGTAGAATTATTTAATTATCTATAATTCTTTTTAAAAAGAATTAAAATTATTTATTTAATAGTATCAATTAATTTATTTTAATATAAAATTCATTTAATAGTTATTTAATTTTGTTTGAGTATTTTTTGTTAATTTTTAATTTTTAAAAATATTGTGCAAGTTTCTTTTAAAAAATAGTATATAGTTATTTCACAACGATCATTTATTGTTGTCAAATTAATAATTTTATCATTTAAATATATCATATTATATTATGTTACGAATTACGATGATGCATGTTTCAAATAAATGAGCGTTCGAGATCTTTCCGTCCAAACATCAAATTTAGTAATTTTAGTTTTTTAAAATTTAGTAACCTGCTTTAAGGTGGTTTCATACAAAAAAGGGTCATTGGTACAGAATCCAAGACCCGACCCCGTGTAGTTATAAGTTGCGGTTAGATGCAATGCAATGCACGTAACCCAAACCCGAAGAGAAAAGTGGGCCATGGATCCAACTATAAAACAAAAAACCCGAGAGAGGCCGCAATAGCACGTTTGGTTTGGTTTGGTATCATTTTTACCCTTTCTTCAAGCCAAGCTCTTCTCAACTCTTCTTTCTTCTTCTCACTCTCTTCTTCGTTTCTCGATCTCTCTACTTCTACCACCATGATTACAGGTCACAACAAAACTTCTCTTCCCTCGATTTTCAATCACTTAATATTCTTTTTTCCACATCTGCATTCATTCTCCTTATTTCAATTTCTGTTAAATTTAATTCTATCTAATTTATTTATTGGCTGATTTTGATTTCTGTTGTGTAATTGAAATTAATGCGATGCAGTGTTGTCAATTTAGGTTTCGAGTGTTTTCGTGTTTGTTTGCAGTGTAAAAGAAAAAAAAAAAGTGTTAATTGGGAATTTTTACGGGATGAGGTTTTTAGCTTGATTTATTACTTTTTTTATTTTATTTTATGAAATTGTGCTAAGGTATTACATTGGATTTTCTTCAATAAGTTACGTGCTTCGTTACTCTTTGTTAATTTTCAGTGCTTTTTGGTGTATTTGGACTTTGGTAAGTTGAGATGTAGTTTTGTACTCGGGTTCAACTTAGGAATAGAGAGGAGACTATACTTGAGTTGTAATGCGTTGTTTTACATTTCATTGAAGGATGTTACCGATGAACTGAATTTATTGTTGAGGATAGCTGTGGAGGTTCTGGTTTTGTCATAAAGCTTAAAATTTGGTGTAATATTAATGAATGAATTGGTGCCTTGTCAATTGTTAATTCGTCTTTTTTTAAATGTGATGCTAGCTTATTTAACTGATTTCGATGCTCAATACTGATCTTTCTGTGCAGTGAGTGTAAAGTGGCAAAAGGAAATTTTCAAAGATGTAGAAATTGATACCAGCCAGCCCCCTTACGTTTTTAAGTGCCAATTGTTTGATCTGACTGGAGTTCCTCCTGAAAGACAAAAAATTATGGTCAAGGGTGGTCTTTTAAAGGTAAATACATTGTTGAATGTGATACTAATAAGCAAATTATTAAGTGTACCTGCGTAGGTCTTGTAAAAGATATCTGTATTAAAAGTTTGATTGAAGTTGTTTTATAAATATCTATTCCCCACCTTTTATTATCTTCTCTTGCAATGCAGGATGATGCTGATTGGGCAAGGTTAGGAGTGAAAGAGGTTAGTGGTGCTAGAATGTGTATTTCCGTAATATTTTACTATATTCCATGCATCTTTTTATTTTAATGACCTAAATTATATACTTTTTGCAGGGTCAAAAGCTAATGATGATGGGAACAGCTGATGAAATTGTGAAGTCTCCAGAGAAAGGAACTGTTTTTGTCGAAGATCTTCCCGAAGAAGAACAAGTAGTTGCTGTTGTAAGTTTCAACTCTTTCGCTATACATTGACAGAGCTTCATAAACTTTAGAGTAGTCGTGCTTATAATTTTTAAAAACTGCAACTAAAATTAACATGCATGATTCATAAGATTCTCGATTGCATTGATCCCCATTTTACCTGTCATCTACAGAACTTAAAAGGTAAGCCAAATTTTCCTCTTTAGTTTAAAAGTTTATAGTCTCCAAAGACCTTGAGAAAAACAGATTGACAACAATACCTTTTGTTTACATTCTTTTTCTTTTGTTAAAATTCATGCTAACCATGAGATTTGATTTGGAAAGAAAAGATTCAGCAACTATCCCATTTATTTCCCCTCACCTTTTCTCTTGGTTGTCTTGGGAAGGGGGATTAAATACCTAAGTACATCGAATATTGCATGGTCTATCCTATTGAATTTTAAAGGGAAACCAGGCATTGGCCATGAAAGTGCTCTTGTTGCAGTATTCTGCTTTGTGCAACTTATTCTTAGGATTGTGGTTTACTTGATTAATTGATTTAGGGGCCGTCTAATTTTTTTGAAGAAATAGGATTTTTAATTAGAATTGCGTTGAAGAATTTTATAATAATTATGTAAATTTCTTTTTGACAAAAACTCAAAAACAGTCAGGAAAAGATTAATAATTATGCAAATTTAGCGATAAGAACTGAATAAATCTGTCTTAATGCTTTTCTTAGGAGCTAAAAGTAGCAGGTTCTGAAACAATCTTTAAGAAAGGCTAGGTCAAAAAATCACTTGTTTTTTCCTGTGCTTAAATTACCATTCTTAAATGTTTTGATCCATTTCATATTTTATGTTTTTTCCATAGAAGATATTTAGAGTGATGGTATCTGTTTGTTTCACATATTCCACTGCTGCCTAGCTATAAAGTTCTAGCTGTTTTCTGTTTCATTGAAGTATACAGCATGATTGTGCATTCTTTCGGGTCTTCTAAAGATATACATGACATCACATTGGTCATCCGCTGTGCACAACATCAAATTGATTTTCCAAAGATGTATAAAATATCAAATTAGTCTTTCAATGTCACATTTGTGCCATCAAGTTGGTCTTAAAATGACAGCTAATTGGTCCCAGAAGGATGAAACTGATGGAGTTAGTTATCATTGAATGACTCATTTGACGCCGTTGGTTAATACCGGACCAATGTGATGTTGCATATATTTTTGAAGCAACAAAAATAGCTGGTTTATTCTTCACTCTAAATATGGATTCAGTCTAATAATAATATCTCATACTATCAAGTGAGCTTTGTTGTACGATGAATCTTGAATTTTTTATCTGTTTGTGTTCTGCTTCTTCTGAATCGAATCGTAGAATATTTGTATGTTTAAATATTTGATTTTCTCCTCTTTTTCTCTCGACAGGGACATACTGCTGGTCTTTTTAATTTGGGGAATACCTGTTACATGAACTCAACATTGCAATGCCTCCATTCTGTGCCAGAATTGAAGTCGGCTTTGATTGAGTATGTCTTTTCTAAGGAGACAAATCAACATTTTTATTTGCTGCATTTGAAGCTCATATACAATTAACAATATTTGAAATTTATTGGGACCAGTTACTCACATTCCGGACGAAACAACGACGTTGATCAGTCTTCTCATATGTTGACCATTGCAACCCGTGACTTATTCAGTGAGCTTGATAAAAGTGTCAAGCCTGTGGCACCTATGCAGTTTTGGATGGTACATTGTCTAGGGTGCATTATATAATTATTTATTATCTATTTTTGTTTGGGTTAAATTTTTTTTTTGTTTATCTTTGTCTCTATACTTATTTAAATGTTGATATTTTTTTGTTTAAATCTCAATTTGACAAGGTCTTAGGAGGACCATATTTCCCAACCATTGTTGTTTGGGATAGTTAGTGTTATGATGTATTCTTGAATTTTGTAAAATAGTCCCCTCTGCCACGTGAACATGCCTTTAACTCTCACTGGTAAATTTGATTCCTGCCTATTATATGATCTTTGGGATGGAAGTCTTTTCGTTGGGCCTTCCTTTTATATTGGTCATTATCTACCGTGTATTGGAATTCAGCGACCTCCGCTTGTGTTACTCAGCCACTTCAATGTTTTGTCAATGTCTTCTGCATTGGTTAAGGCATAATTTAGAACCTTTATTTCTAACGTTTCGTTCATGTAGATTGATGTATATGGGTTCTTTGTGGAAAAATTGGTTCATCCCCTTTTTTGTGGCAAATACTTTCTCGTCAGTTTGAAATTATCATAATACCATCCAAAGTGGAACATAGTCATTGTTAGAATGTGATGTAGAAAGATATTGATTGTTATCCTTTGCCACCTTTTTTACTGCTTTTGTCATTTGAGCAGGATGGCTCATTTCTGCAATTGTATATTGTAAATTTTCTTTTCATAACCATTTTAATTTTAATGATGAATTACTATTTGACATTTGCCTCAGATATGAAGAAATTGTATAATCCTGATTTGCTTCTGCATTTTCCAGGTATTGAGGAAAAAGTATCCTCAGTTTGGCCAGCTGCATAATGGAGTGTTCATGCAACAGGTTCATAAGTTGCATGTCATTTATGGAATTATTTTCATTGCTGTAGTGAATTTATATACCTACCTATTTAGCTTTTCATGTCTAACAGGATGCTGAAGAATGTTGGACACAACTTCTATACACACTTTCACAGTCTCTCAGATCCCCTGGATCTAGGTAACTTTCTGCATATTTCTTGGTGAATAACTGGGTTGGCCCAAGGCCGAAGCTACCACTGCAAGGGCTTTAGGCCTTCCAAAAATTTGCTATATTTAGGCCTGAAAAACTTCGTAGTAGAACACATACAAGGCTGACTGCTGTCAGCCTATCTCTGCATTTGGTTCTCTCTATTTTTAACCAGTCCATGTACACTGGGAAGTGTGTTTGAATATTTGACATTTTGATTTTATACTCCCTTCTTTTTAGTGTGCAGACCAATTGAAATATAATTTATTATTATATTTTGATTCTTCTCATTGACCACATGCTATCATTCTACACTTTGGCTTGGATTTAAATTGTTTTTAAACTTCTTTCTTTCAATCAAGTTAATATATTTGTTAATTTATATTGTTAGATGAAATCAATTTCAATAATTTAATCAAAGATTTTACATCTCAAAAAGCACACATGGTAAAAATTAAAATAAAATTATGAAAAAATATTATTATTAGCTTTACTAAGAATTGTTTCCGCCACAAAAAAAAGCTTTAAGAAAAATTGCTTTTGTTTTTTCAACAAAAGCCTCTCTTTACGCTTAAGGCTTTGATAAGCGTTGGGCAGTCCTGGTAAATAATTGCATTTGTTGCAGTATCTTCTAACTAATATTTATCATTTAGAAAAAGGAGGCAGATTTAGTTGGATTACTAAATAGTTGATCTCCTCTATTATCAGTACTTTTTAGTTATCGCTCCTAGACATACTTTCTGGTCAAATCAGTTTAAAATGCAATTTTAAATTGGTCTATTAGCGTTTACGAACTCTTTTAATATCTTTATTTTTCGTCAACTTCTCTTTGCTTGGAATATTTATTTCCATCTAACTAATTTTATCTGTCAATTTTCAGTGAAAATACTGATGCTGTAAAGGCTCTTTTTGGCACAGAACTTAATAGCAGGTACATTATAAAACCTTTTCAACAATTTTTGGCGTCATTGATTACAGTCACAAACTATTCCGTGCTTAATTTTATTTTTTCTCCTCTATAGCATTTTTCATAGTACTATTTGCAGCTAGTGATTAGACAGACCTGCCTTGAGTATATGAAAACTCAAATGCTTTTCTGTTCTTGATTTTAATGGAAGATCAGTAGAATAAGAGACGTTTTTAACTAGCTTTTATTCCCTCCTTTCATCATTCTAGAAACTAAATGTGTGAGGTGTGACTTGGGTGAGTGGGGCCCACTCTTTGGCATGTGAAGCAATCAAGGGGAACTTTGTTATTTGGCATAAGGAAATAAAAAGGAACTGGGAATAATTGACCCATGTAATTATGAGAAAGGATTTAGAGAGAAGATAATGGCAGAAAATAAATAGAAGTCAGTAAGGGAGAGTGAAAGGGTATCTTGAATATGTTATCTTTTCAGGTTTAGTCTTAATGCTCATGTAAATGTTCTATCATGGTGGAATTTTTTGAGGAAAACTACAGTAGATTTACTCAATTCTGGGTGTTTTTATCCTGTTTCTAACAACTGCTATTAGAGATCTTGATCTTGGGAGTTATGGATGGTACATGTGAGGATGGAAGTGGGACCAAGATGATTAACAGGGGACTTGGACGATGCACGAAAGAGTATGAGCCATTAAGTGAAAAGAATCGAGAAGATATAACTTGCAAGAGGAGCCATTGTGTCTGATCAGTGATCTACCTTGAGGGAGGAACTGCAAACAACATATGTCCAACATTCAGAACACGTATACATAAAATTAAATATGAGCGTCATTTATAAAATATCTCAATTGAGAGTCAAGATGGATGAAGACCAGAACTGACGAAATAGGAGACTGTAAAGGGCAATATAGAAGAAAGATGAAGTTTAGAGAAGATGTATGCATGTAAACGTACCTAATTAATTATACACTATTTTATTACTTTTAAAAGTTTATTTATTTTCTGACCTTTTTGCAAAAGAAGTAGTTGTCCGTTCTACTCTATGCATGTCCAAGGAGTGTTACGAAAAACATTTTTTGGGGAAGTGTCTGACATGTGTAACGTGCTGCACATGTGTTGGTGCTTGACGCAGGTAGGACACATCTAATAACCTTTCCCCCCCCTTTCATTATTATTAGGGGCATGGTTTTAAATTAACTGAACTAGGTAGGCTGGTGTGTATAGATCAGATAGGGATCAGTTCCTAGTAGTTTAGGCCTATAATTACGCGTCCATGACTCCCTTGGTCTTTTTGCTGGAGAATGTTTTCTTTTCTTTTTTTTTTACTTTCTATTCTTATTTGACTACATCTGAACATTTGTTTCTTGTAACATTGTAGCCCATGCTTCATGGTGCGTCTAGTTTTGTTCAACTAATTATGGATAAAAAATGGCAATTTACACTTTTTTAATGTTAATAAATCTATTAAATATTGTCATGTTCATAAGATTGTATCCTTTTATGTACCCATTGTCTGTTAGTGATTTGATAAGTTCTCAGGGTTTATTGCCAAGAGAGCAGTGAAGAAAGCTATGAAACAGAATCCGTTTATTCACTTAAATGCCACATATCACATGAAGTAAACCATTTGCATGAAGGACTAAAACATGTAAGTGCTAAAGCTAATCTTTTCAATTACCGATAGTGCATACACATGTGTATTGTTCACTAAGGATGATGTTGTTTTCTTGCAAATCTAACACATTTCTAATGTTTCTGTTTTGCTTGAGTAGCATTACCATTCTATCCTTAATACTCAGTTGCTTGAACTGTTTATATCTTCCCTCTCACCTTCTTCCATCCTCGTTTGCCCCAAGATTTTACTAATAACTGTTGTTGATAAAACTGTATAACTATGCCATTGCATCCGAGGAAGTGTAATGACATGATGAACTGCTGATAATCTAGTTAACATTATAATTTCAATTTTTTATAGTTTTGATCATTTCTGTTGCTCAATGATAATCAGCTGTTGTTTAATGTGAATGTGAAATTTTAAAACAGTATGACATAACTGATGTCTACCTAATTGTTTGATATTCCTTCGTGTGATGAATAATTCTCTTTTGAAGAAATCGTATTAACCGAGCTGATTTTTGTAGGGTTTAAAATCAGAGTTGGAAAAGGCTTCTGCTGCTTTGGGTCGTAGTGCTATCTACCTGAAGGAATCACGCATTAATGCCCTGCCAAGGTTATTATCCTCACCTTAGATATGATATGATATTTTTCACTCCCCTCTCTTTTGCCATGCCATTCAATTTCAGTTGGAACACATCCCCCAATTCAATTGACATTTAGGTATGAACTATGAAGTATAACTGTATAAGTAATGCAATGCCCAATTTAATTGAATTATAATCAGTAGATGTAGCAGGGATCAAATTCCTAACCGACCACTTAGTCATGAGGGCTTTGGTACCATGTCAAGAATCAAAATAAACCATACCAAAAATCCTAACCTGTTAATTTCCGGCTTAATAATGATTTTTACCTGTAACTGGGATAATGAGTGTAATCCCACTGTTTTGTTTGTTTATTTGTTGTTTTCCTGTTATTCAGGTTATCACAGTCTTGTTAAGGTTTTATGTAATGATGTAGGTCTTGTTGTCTATGAATAAAAAGGTATAGATAGTCTATTTAGGTTTGGTTTCTAAGTTGAGTCTGCCAGGATAATTTTCTTCAGTTGATAATGAAAATGAGTCTCAGCCTTATTTAGGTAAAGTTACGAAACAAAGCTCAGTTGTGAGTTCTTAATTTATCAGTTTGGATATTACTAATCTCTATTGTCCACAAAAGTACAGGAAAGAGTTGTTATGATCTTTTGCTATTATGTATGATCTTTCTCATGGGTCATTGATAAAATATTGTTCTGGTTTCTGACAAAATTGAATCTCAAAATATTGGCCTCATGGTAGTTCAGACGAAGATCTTCTATTTATTTCTTATGTATCTAGTTAATTACTCTTCGAAGATACAATTCTGAGTGTGGTTTCAACTTTTGTGTTTTCAAGGTACTTGACTGTTCAGTTCGTCCGTTTCTTTTGGAAGAGGGAATCAAACCAAAAGGCTAAGATTTTGCGAGTAAGACTTACTACGATTTTCTGTCTTTTTATTGGATATGGGTTGGGATGGAACAAATTTCCTTAGAAGATTTTGTTTGCTTTCTCAAAAATTGTTTTCTAATGTAACTGTGCTTGGTTATGTCAGAAAGTAGATTATCCTCTGGTGTTGGATGTTTATGATCTTTGTTCTGATGATCTCAAAAAGAAATTGGAAGCTCCTAGACAGGTATCCACTTTGTTTTGACATATTGAAATCTGATGGTTGTTTATAAGAAAAAGATGTTTTCCCAGTAAAATGTGTTGGTTTATATTCTCATTCTGCACATTGTGCCTACAGGTCCTAAGAAATGATGAAGGAAAAAAGTTTGGTCTGAAAGTGAATGAGAAAAGCTCTGTTCGCAAGGAAAATGATGTAAAAATGTCCGATGCTGAGGTGAGGAAACAAACAGACTTAACATTATATGTTGATACTTGATATGATGGTGATTCCATTCCCTGATTGCATGGTTTACTAGCCTAAAAGTATGGAATTGTAATTTCATACCATGCTTCATTGCCCAATATTTAAATGAAGGTGCTGAATCCCGTTTCTTCTGAGTAGTGGGGTTGGGATTTTATGTTCAATGAAATGATATGTATTAATTGTATACTTTCTTTCCTAAACATATCTTGTTATGTTTTAGAATTGACAACTATTAGTCTTGTTAAATTAAATCTGTATACACTCAAATATTTCTCTTTTCAAACAAAACATGTTTCCTTTTTAAGCGACATTTGCACATTTATGGGTGAGAATCAATTTACTCTAGAAAAGTAGTATTTTCAATCTTGCTCCAGTTATGACTTTTTGTAGAAAATGAATTTAGCAAATTCACCGGGCGAATCTGGTGATAGTAACATAATGATCATATATGCCGGATTTAAGATTATTTAAACAGTCATAGGTATGCAATTTGATGATTGATGTTATGTTCTAAAAAGTATATCATGTTAAAATGAAGTGACAAGACAATGTATTCTGTCAATTTTTCAATTATAAGAAAATTTGCTCACTTGTCTACTTAATGAGTACATTCAATTCAACGACTAGATTTTTTGAATGCATATTTTGTAGAAAGTTATTAAATGGCGTAAGATTGAAAAACTTATTCCTAGAGTATGTGGATCTTCGTGTTTCATGTTTCAAGTAGGTTGGTTGTAAAGCTTCAGGTGTGATATATGATACAAAAATACTTCAAGAATGTGCACAAATAAATGCATTCCATGGAATCACCATTCCACATATCACAGATGTGCATAAATTGAATAGAATAGTCCCTTATACTTTGTTTCTTTCATTCATTCAGGGATCATCAAATGGAGGAGAGCCATCTGTTGCTCCAATGGAGGAAGGTAAAAACTACTACATTTTCTACATATTTTGTTTGTCGTCAACCCCTTTCTGCTTTTTACTCTCCATTCTGTGTATAGGTGAAAAAGAAACACAAATGACTGGAATTTATGATTTGGTTGCTGTATTGACCCACAAGGGTAGGAGTGCTGATTCAGGACATTATGTTGGTTGGGTCAAGCAAGAAAATGGTTGGTTCTTGGAAACCAGTTTGTGTTTATCCTGTATATGACTATCTGACACTATTAATTACTATATATATTACTGTTGACAGGGAAATGGATAGAGTTTGATGATGACAATCCAAAACCACGAGTTGAAGATGACATCACTAGACTTTCTGGAGGAGGTGAGAATATACTGAAATAGTTTTGTGGACAAAAATAATATAAAAAACATATAATCATTACCTTACTTGAGCCCAGCATGAACTGACATTCAGTAAAATATCTTCATGTGTACATCTATTTGTTTTTCTTCCAAGGATTACCCAATTCATTACAGTTTGTTTTCATTATGATGGAAATTCAAATGACAACCGCTTTTTCAGTTTCAAATTTGTTGTATATGATGATGATATGATTAAAAAATGTTAAATCATTTTTGTCTTTAGGTGATTGGCATATGGCATATATAATCATGTACAAAGCTCGTGTTGTATCTCTGTAACTGCTAAGAAGAGCACGTTTGATGTTTTACCTCAAATTCAAGGATTGTGAAAAAGAATGGTCCAAGGGTCATTGTTTGTATTTTACCCTTTGAGCTTTGATGAATGTTAGTTAGTCTTAATTTGTTTAATTTAGGTATTGTATTTTTTAAAGAAAGGATGTATAAGAATTTGAATGGAAGCACTCTTTCTATCCTGAGCATCATCCCTTCCCTCTCGAGCTCAAGCGGCAGCTGAATATCAAGTTATATTTCTATGAACGAAACTCCAGGGTGGTCTTTTATGGAAATGCTTAGCAGTCAAGTTGAAATTGCTATTGCCATTATTGATGATATACAAAACGAAATCCTAATAGCGACTTTTTTAATTTGATTGAGATTTTGAATAGTCATTTTAAGATGTTTCCCCCTATATCTCAGTCTTTTATATAACCTCTATTTTTATTATAACCCAAATATACTCTTGATAAACACGCCTACACTCCAACTATACTCCAACGAGCCTACGGTATTCCTTTGAGTGATACATCATGTACTCATATAAAATGTTTGTAATAAAATATAAACATACATGTCAACCTAATTCTTTTGCAATAAAATATAAACACATACAAATGTGTCATGTTACAAGATCGTGTGTTTATGTGATAATAGAACACGTAAACAAGCAAATTATGATCACCGAATGTAATTTGAACGACTCAGAACAAAACTTTGCGCAGTTTTTAAGTAGTAATAAGGCTTTCTAAAAATAGTCACACTTTCATTAAGATATCTAATTTTGACAATCTAAAAAGATTGTACTATAATCAACATCTATTCTCCCCCTTTATTATTTTACATAAAAATGACTATAACGAACAACAAACTATGTAAGAACAAATCTTGACTTGTTCTTGTTCTTGACTAGACCATGTATCCTTGACTGAATTCATATTATTGTTTATTATGGGTTAAACAAAACATGATGTTTATTGTTAAAATTAATTTTCAATAATCTATCTAAAAATAGTAGAAGTTATTTTGGATTCATAATTTATTACAGATTAAAAATGTACTTTCAAATGAGGTTGTTTCAAATAATTTTTTAAACTATTTATTAAACCACTTTCAAATAAATTTTTTAAGAATTTAATTTATATAATTTTTTAAGATGTCACATTCAGGATTTGAGGTTGTTTCAAATGCCAGTGAAATGTTTCTAAGTGAGCAAGACCTCGATTCAGATGTTTTAGCTGGACTATCTGTAGCTGTAATAATTTATATCAACACACCCCACCCTTCTCCGCCCCAAACTTTAATTCTTGAAAAAACCTGCAGCATCAAGATGAAGCGTTGAGTGTTCAAGACGGTTTCAGATAGGTACCCGCGGATAAAGTTATATTGTCATCTCTGTTTATTAAGTATCTAATAGTGATTGACAGTGTAAAAAATATTTATATTAATAATTTATATAAATTATATTTTTAAATTTTTTGATTATATTTATGTTTGAATTCACAAAAGTGACTACAATAATATTTCTAAACACTAATTTAACAAATAAATATTAAAATTATTATATTAACTATTATATTTTGGGTTTGAATATGAGACTTCACACTTGTATATAATTTATTTTATTATTTTATTTATAGACAAAAATAAAATTTTGAACAATAAATTTTAATATAAAAAATATAACTATTATATATTAAAAAATTATTAATTAACTTTAAGTAAAAACAATTTTAAAAATAAAATCAATTTTATATAAAAACATTCAATAATTAAATTAGACCTACAATGTAGATGTTTGAATGGTCATACACAAAAGTAAATTCATAATACTTAATAATTTGGTTATGAGTGTGATTAATTTTTAAAATTGGACATATGTATACAGTTTAAAAAAAAGTAATTTTATTTAATGTGTGAGTATTTTTACAATAAAATGTTAGAATAAAAAAATGGCGTTTAAATATATTTAGAAGATTTATTTAGATTTATATACTTATAAATTTTGTTGAGAATAGATTTTATTTAAATTTAAAATTATTTAGATAACACCTTCCTTTCGTTTTCTAATTAACACTTTCGTTTTGTCTTCTAATTTCTGTTAGCTGAGTACGAGTAATTGGTCAGCTATATACAATTCTTATCCTATGTTAATTATACATGATAAAGAAGATATAGATTCTAACAAAGAAGATATAAATTATGATAGAAAGGATAAAAAAAATTGTGATTATGTCACACAATCTTGACAATATTTTTTGAAAAAGTATATTTTTTACAATATGTTGTTTAAAAAAAAATAAATGAATGGTTAAATTTAGGTCATAGAAATATGATTGAAGTCATCTATATATTTCAATAAAATGAAGTGATAAACTTGTATACAATATTTATTTCAATACAATGAAGTGATGAACTTGTATACAATATTTATATCATTTTCCTCGTACTGTGTTCAGTCAAATCACTTACCAACTTAAATCAGTCAAATCACTTGCCAACTTAAATTTGTTTGGGAATTAAATTCCTTCTATATGTTAAGTATTTCAATCAATTGTGTATTTTTTTTATATATATAAATAATAACATATATATCAATAAAATAACAAAAATTATTAAAATATTTTTAAATTATGTTTGATTTTTTTAAATATTTTTTTATAAATAAAAACAATAGATTAATAAAATAACATTGATAAATTATTAAAATATCTTAAATGTGTATGGTTTTGAATAACTGACATGATATTTTTTTTTGATTTTGATTATATTTTTCATTTTTTTTTCTATTTAAATAATTTTTCTTTATAAATCTAATAAAAAAGGCTTAATTGTAATTTTGGTTCCCCTATTTTAGCTGAATCGCAAAAATAGTCCCCCCCATTTTGTTTCTCCCTAGTTTTGGTCCCCAAACAAAATTTTGGTCTAAAATTTGATGAAATTTCATTTTTTAAAGTCGTACTACACCATTTATGATAATATATTACAGATATAGTTGTTGCAAATGAGATCTTGAGGCATGGTGTGACTTAAATAAATGCAAAAAAAAAAATGAAATTTCATCAAATTTTGGACTAAAATTCTGTTTGAGGGATCAAAACTGGAGTGAAACAAAATGGGGGGGACTACTTTCGCGATTAAGCTCAAATATAGGAACTAAAACTGCAATTAAGTCAATAAAAAACAATAAGTGTCTTTACCTCAATATGAAGAGATTATTCAGTTGTTCTTAAGTCACAATCTATAGTTTTTTTTTAGAGTTTCACATGATTTATACATAGTCGACAAGTTAAAAAAAATTAGAATTTAAATTCTTACAATTTTCACAAGTCACACAATTTTTATCAGTCATACAATTCACACAAGTTTTTAGAACATCATACAATTCAATCCAAAAAAAATATATCAATTTTACGATTTTTTTTTATCTATATATAGAACTTGTTGTATTAATTTTATTATATTTATCTCTTCAATTGTATAATTTTTAATATGAATAGTGACATATAATTTTTATAAATTTCAATTATAATATTTAATTTTTATAAATTTCAATTATAATATTTCAATTAATACTTGTTGCTTTACGACTCTCCTATATTTTTTTTATAAGAGATTGAAATATTTAAGTTACGTGATCGCGTAGAACATGCATTTCAAATATTTCTGTCCCATATCATTCATTATAATATTTAGAACATGTAACGTGTTCCGGTGGCCTAATTGTTCTTCTATAAAGATTATGACAAATATCTCAATAAAGCAAAAAAATTGTTCTTCTATAAAGATTATGACATATAAAAAATTGTTCTTCTAAAAAAAGTTGTTCTTCTATTTAGAAATAGTAACACTTATGTGCCTATATACAGCTAATTAGTTGTTCTTCTATTTAGAAATAGTAACACTTATGTGCCTATATACAGCTAATTAGTTTTAGACTGACATCTATATCTACAACATACATCATGCATCTTCTTAGTAGGACATGGAGAGACAAACTTATTAGCCTATATATAGCTAACTAGTCTCTGCCATCTATATGTACAACATAATCATGCATCTTCTTAGTAGGATATGAAGAGGTAGACTTATGTGCTTATATATAGCTAACTAGTCTTAGACTATCATCTATATGTACAACATACATCATGCATCTTCTTAGTAGGACATGGAGAGCAGACTTATGTGTCTATATATATAACTAACTAGTCTTAGACTGTCATCTATAAGTACAACATATTAGTATGACATAGAGAGGCAGGCTTATGTGACTGTATATAGCTAACTAGTCTTAGACTGTCATCTATATGTACAACATACATCATGTCTCTATTTAGTAGGACTTGGAGAGGCAGATTTATGTGCTTATATATAGCTAACTAATCTTAGACTGTCATCTATATGTACAACATACATCATGCATCTTCTTATTAGGATATGGAGAGACATACTTATGTGCATATATATAGCTAATTAGTCTTAGACTGTCATCTATATGTATAACATATATCATGCATTTTCTTAGTAGAACATGGAAAGGTAGACTTATGTGCCTATATATAGCTAACTAGTCTTAGACTGTCATCTATATGTACAACATACATCATGCATCTTCTTAGTAGGACATGGAGAACAGACTTGTGTGTCTATATATAGCTAACTAGTCTTAGACTGTCATCTATATGTACAACATACATCATGCATCTTCTTAGTAGGACATGGAGAACAGACTTGTGTGTCTATATATAGCTAACTAGTCTTAGACTGTCATCTATAGATACAACATATTAGTATGAATAGAGAGGCAGACTTATGTGCTTGTATATAGCTAATTAGTCTTAGACTGTCATCTATATGTACAACATACATCATGTCTCTATTTAGTAGGACATGGAGAGGCAGATTTATGTGCCAATATATAGCTAACTAGTTTTCAAATGCCATCTATATGTACAACATACATCATGCATCTTCTTATTAGGATATGGAGAGACATACTTATGTGCATATATATAGCTAATTAGTCTTAGACTGTCATCTACATGTACAACACACATCATGCATCTTCTTAATAGGACATGGAGATGTAGACTTATGTGTCTATATATAGATAACTAGTCTTAGACTGCCATCTATATGTACAACACACATCATGTATCTTATTAATAGGACAAAAAATGTGTAGTATCATTCTTGATGAAAAAGTTTAGTAATATTTTTATTTTATTTTTTTTATGTGTGATTTTTTATTTTCAACTGAATCATGTAAAATTAAAACAAAATTATTAGTAGTACTAGTAGTATTAATTTGTCTTATACAATAAAAAAATTTAACCAAACATAAATAAACATAAAATAATATATTTTATAAAATAATACACTAATAAATATCACGTTTTAATTTAAAAATCACAAATCTTAATTTTAAGTGAATATTTATTTTGAAGAAAAATTAATTTAATTCAATAATACTCAAATATTTTAAAAACAATTTTGCAATTGTTGAATTGATTTAAACTCTATTAAAATTGAAATTAAAAAAACAATATAATAAATAAATTAAACAATAATTTTGATTGTAAAAATTATATTTAAAAACTACAAATTTGAATGAATTAAAAAGTATGAATTCAATATTCGCTGTAAAATGTTTGTACGAAGTGTCAATGTTATAAATGTTTTACTGTGTGTGGCATAATAGTACGTACGAGGCAGATGGTGTATCACAGTATGGTGTGTGGCATAATTGTATCACGAGGGAGAGATATGTAAGTGTGTGACAATATTATTATAGGTTAGGCTCACATAGAAAGGTAAACTTATGTGTCTATATATAGCTAACTAGTTTTATACTCCCATCTATATGTACAACATACATCATGCATGTTCTTGTAGGACATGGAGAGACAGACTTATGTGCCTATATATAGCTAACTAGTATTAGATTACCATCTATATGTACAACATATATAATGCATCTTCTTAGTAAGACATGGAAAGGTAGGCTTATGTGTCTATATATAGTTAACTAGTTTTAGAGTGTCATCTATATGTACAACATTTATCATTTATCATGCATCTTTTTTGTAGGACATGGAGAGGCAGACTTATGTGTCTATATATAACTAACTAGTCTTAGACTGTGATCTACAGGTACAACATACATCATGCATCTTGTTAGTAGGACATGGAGAGACAGGCTTATGTGTCTATAAATATAGCTAGTTAGTCTTATACTGCCATCTATATATACAACATACATAATGCATCTTCTTAGTAGTACAAAAAATGTGTAGTATCATTCTTGATAAAAAAGTTTAGTAATATTTTTATTTTATTTTTGTTTTATGTGTAATTTTTTATTTTCAACTTATTCATTTAAAAGTAATACAAAATTAATTTGTTTGATACAATAAAAAAATTTAACCAAACATATATACAAATAAAATAATATATTTTATAAAATAGTACAATAGTAAATATCACGTTTTAATTTAAAAATAACAAATTTTAATTTTAAGTAAATGTTTATTTTCAAGAAAAATTAATTTAATTCAATAATACTCAAATATTTTATAAACAATTTTTCAATTGTTGAATTGATTTAAACTCTATTAAAATGAAAATTAAAAAAACAATATAATAAATAAATTAAACAATAATTTTAATTGTAAAAATTATATTTAAAAACTACAAATTTGAATGAATTAAAAAGTATCAGTACAATATTTGTTGCAAAATGTTTGTACGATGTGTGTCTGTGTGTGGCATAATAGTACGTATCATGAGGCAGAGTGTATATGACAATATGACATAATAGTATCATGATGGAGAGACGTAAGTGTATGGCAATATTGTTATAGGCTAAGCCCATATGGAGAGGCATACTTATGTGCCTATATATATATATAGCTAACAAGTCATAGACTGCTATCTATATGTACAACATATATCATGCATCTTCTTAGTAAAACATGGAGAGGCAGACTTATGTGCCTGTATATAGCTAACTAGCTAACTAGTTTTAGACTGTCATCTATATATCTATATGTACGACATATATCATGCATCTTCTTAGCACAAAAAATGTGTAGTATCATTCTTAATGAAAAAGTTTAGTAATATTTTTATTTTATTTTTATTTTATGTGTGATTTTTTATTTTCAATTGAATCATATAAAATTATTACAAAATTACTATGTATTTATTTTACAGGGATAAAAATTTATTTTAAATGAAATAATTTAAATTAAATGTATTATATTTAGTTATATATTTATGTAAAAATAAATTAAATAATAGAATTACATGTAAACTCAAAAAATTATTAATGGTAACTTCAAGTTAACTTCAATTTTAAATAAATTCAATTTTAGAGATAAATTTGATTATGCTAAATATTACTTATACAGATCCAAATCAATTTTACATCTATTAAATTAATTAATATTCTCAAAATATAAAATTAAACAACCACATTTATTATATAATGTCATAAGCACACTCTCAATTCTCTTTTCACAGCCGTTTTACTTGATTATTAAATCTCTTATAATACAATCTCACACACAGGTTTTACTTTTATTTTCTACTGCACTCTTATTTATCAAATCAAATCCCTTAAAATCTCACATACAAAAACAAGAGAATATTATGGTAGTATAAGTTTCTTCTCTTTTTGACAATTTTTTCTTAACTTTTTATTCTTTTGTAATGCACTACATGTTTATAAATTTTAATGAGCTATTCAATAAGTAACTTCAACTTATTGTAAAAGGTACAACATACCAAAAAACTATAGAGAAGAAATCAAAATAAAAGTTATATAATTCTCCAGATTAAGTTTTCCACGTAAAACAACTTATTTTCCTCAAAGACATTTTCTTACAACCTTTCTTGTAGTAATTTTTCTGCAGATGTAATTATACAGATAATTTTATAGGAACTTCCATATGAAAATATCATCCGTAGATAATCTATATTAGTATTTTTACATGTAAATCCGCAGATAATCTATATTTGGTATATTTTTTATGACAAATATTTTAAACTGTTAATTTCAATTAATGCAAAAAAGGCTGATGAAAATATTTTGATTTAATTTTTATGAATATATTTTTTTAATTATTTAATATTAGTCTTTAATTTTAATGTCTAAAAATAGAACAAATATTAAAAATCAAATTTTTATACTCCCATATAAAGTTTATATCTTGTTTACAAATCGTAAATACCAATTAAAGCATGGTTCCAAAAAAGCTACAAGTATAAATAAGTATAATAAACCTTAATTTAAGTATACAATCGAATTAAAACGACTAAAGTAATTTCATCATGCTCTAGCTTATTCATTCCAAGTGAATTTGCCAAAAGCAGCCAAATGTACATGCTTCAAGGTCTTAACCAAATATGATCTAGTTGAATATACAAGAATTCTTGATACAGATGGTGCGTTTAACTGTGCAGGATCAATATTGTAGCTTTCTTTAACATAACAACCAAACTAGCCTTACTAATGCTTGAAACTAAAGAATAAAGCATACACAACATAACTAAAAATTATTTGTTTCTATGTACTAGAAACAAAAAAATAATAGCTCTAGGTTTGTACTATCCCATTTCCTCTCATTTGTTTTTCACCAACAAAACACAATTTATAAACATTTTCAAATTCCATTCTTTAAGCATTTTCATCTAAATCCCATTTCCATTAACAAAAACTTCTTTCCTGTCATTTCCATCTTTAAAAACTTCATTTCCATCTTCTACCGTTTCCATTTTTTTAAAAAAAAACTTCATTTCTATCTTTAAAAAATAAATCATTTCCATTTGCCATTTTCATCTTCCTGCATTTTCATCTTAAAAAAAAGTCCATTTCCATTTTTTGTCATTTAGAAAAAAAATTATTGTAAAACAAAAAAAATGAAAACTTTTTTCATAAACACTCACATCCGATAGGTATAACTAAGTATACTAAACACTAATGTAAGTATACAACCAAATTAAAACGGCTAAAGTAATTTCATCATGCTCTAGCTTATTCATTTCAAGTGAATATGCCAAAAACAGCGAAATGTACATGCTTCAATGTCTTAACCAAATCTGGTCTAGTTGAATATTCAAGAATTCTTGGTACAGATGGTGCATTTAACTGTGCATGATCAATATTTTAGTTTTCTCTAACATATCAATCAAAAGAATAAAACATATACAACATAACTATTTTTTTTTTTCTACTGACTAGAAAAAAAAAATAACAACTATAGGTTTGTACTATCTCATTTCACTCTAATTTGTTTTTCACCAACAAAACACAATTTATAAACATTTCCAAATCCATTCTTAAACATTTTCATCTTTCCCATTTCCATTAACAAAAACTTCTTCCAGCCATTTCCATCTTTAAAAACATCATTTCCATCTTCTATCGTTTCCATCTTAACAAAAAACTTCATTTTCATCTTTAAAAAAAATATCATTTCCATCTTTAAAAAAAAAATCATTTCCATTTGCCATTTTCATCTTAAAAAAAAGTCCATTTTCATTTTTGTCATTTAAAAAAAATATATTTTTCTTGTAAAACAAAAAAAAATGAAATCTTTTTCATAAACACTCACATTCGATAAGTATAAATAAGTATACTAAACCCTAATGTAAGTATACAACCAAATTAAAACGACTAAAGTAATTTCATCATGCTCTAGCTTATTCATTCCAAGTGAATATGCCAAAAGCAGCGAAATGTACATGCTTCAAGGTCTTAACCAAATCTGGTCTAGTTGAATATACAAGAATTCTTGGTACAGATGGTGCGTTTAACTGTGCAGGATCAATATTTTAGTTTTCTCTAACATAACAACCAAACTACCATTACTAATGCTTGAAACTAAAGAATAAAACATACACAACATAACTAAAAATTATTTGTTTCTACGTACTAGAAAAAAAAAATAACAACTATAGGTTTGTACTATTTCATTTCACTCTAATTTGTTTTTCACCAACAAAACACAATTTATAAACATTTTCAAATCCATTCTTAAGCATTTTCATCTTCTCCCATTTCCATTAACAAAAACTTATTTCCCGCCATTTCCATCTTTAAAAATATCATTTCCATCTTCTACCCTTTCCATCTTAAAACAAACTTCATTTCCAATTTAAAAAAAAAATGAAAACTTTTTTCATAAACACTCACCTCCGATAAAAGCCGACCGGAGCAATCTCACTGCAGGAGTAGATCCGGAGTTTTCAACTTCGAGCCTCCTTATATTTAGCTATATATTTATATAAAAATAAATTAAATAATAAAATTACGTGTAAATTCAAAATATTATTAAATGTAACTTCAAATTAACTTCAATTTTATATAAATTCAATTTTCAAGATAAATTTGATTATGCTAAATATTACTTATATATATCCAAATCAATTTTATATTTATAAAATTAATTAATATTCTCAAAATATAAAACTAAACAACAAATTTATTATATAATCTCGTAATCACACCCTCAATTCTCTTTTCAGTCTTGATTATTAAATATCTTATAATACAATCTCACACACATGTTTTCACCTTTGTTTTTCTACCGCACTCTCACTTATCAAATCAAATCCCTTAAAATCTCACCTACATAAAGAAGAGAATATTATAATAGTATAAGTTTCTTCTCTTTTTGACATTTTTTTCTTAACTTTTTATTCTTATGTAATGCGTTTATAAATTTTAATGAACTATTCAATAAGTGACTTCAACTTATTGCAAAAGGTACAATTTACAAAACAACTATAAAGAAAAAATCAAAAATAATTTTGTAACATTTAATAGCATATTTGCTAAGAACAATTTAGTCACAATTTACAAACACAAATTATGAAAATTTTAAACAACACAATAGAGATTCAAATTATGAAAATTTTAAACAACAAAATAGAGATTCAAATTATGAAAACTTTAAACAACACATATCAATAGCGCTGCCGTGTTTTCCTCTTCTCTTCTGCCAGGGTTGTTAGTTTTTCAATTATTGCCCTTTTTATTTTGACTTTATTAATTCTTTTCTTTTTTTATTTTGACTTAAGTACACAACTTTTTACTTTGAAAAATCGTATTTCAATTAATTAGTAATTTTTGTTACAATAATATAAATTAATATAACAATATTTATTTGATTTGACAATAATTTTTAAGCTGTCACATAAGCGTAAATGAAAAATGATAAATTTAATTTCAAAAATTGAGAAAACTGAAAGCCAGAATTGCTTATTTAAAAAAAAATAGGATCAAAAACAAAAAATTGCAAAACTGGTTACTAATGCTGCATTTACGCGTTTATTTATTTATTTACTTACTGATTTTTGTATATTATTATACATGATGCTTTTGTATATTATTATATCAACTGCTTTTAATAATGTAGTTGAGTTCCAAACTTTGTCATCTCCACCGTGCATCCAGGAAATGGTGTTGATATATGTCCTCTAAATGAAACATTGTTTTCGTATAATGTGAATAGATTATTTTCATATGTTGTCTTTCCGTGATTTCTTTTAAATTGAAATTCTATTTGCAAGAGAGATCATTTATTGAGGTATGTGTATTTTTGTCAATTTTTAAGTTGTTGGGCTTTGATTAAAATTGATCTAATTTACAGTTTCTATACGAGACACTCATGGAAAGAAAAGAGGCTAGGTGGTGTTCCTTAAGGATGTGAAAGTGAAGGGCGTGAAGAGAGTTCAAAAGAACGGTGAACATCAGTTGAAGAGTTTATTGGACTCTAAATTAGGTATTCAAATAATCAGACTTGAATTAGTATTTTAGTTTTTTTAATTTTTCTTAAAGTTTGATTTGAGGTTACTTTGTCCTTATTCTGGTAAAAAAAAAATAATGTTTGTTTGCATTAGTATTTTAGTTTTTTTAATTTTTCTTAAAGTTTGATTTGAGGTTACTTTGTCCTTATTCTGGTAAAAAAAAATAATGTTTGTTTGCTAATAATATTTTGATTTTCTAAAAGATAAATTTTTTTGAGACAAATATAAAATATTTAAATAATCAAAGATCAAAGATAAAAAAAATACTAATTTATAATTTCTTTTTCTCATACATCATTAACTAAAATTTTTAATTTCTCTAAAATTGTCAAAAAGACTTTTAATTTGAGGCGGAGGTATTATTATTTAAAGTAGTATACTTTAGTTACATCTTTTTATTTTATTTTTTATAAGATGGTAAAACTGCTCGTGTTAAATGCAACATTTAATGCAACTCCGTTAAATATACTATTGGATGTTATAAGATGGTAAAATTGCTCTTGCATCTATCTAAAAAAAGTTCTTAAGCACTGGTAAATTCGACTTTGTCCCCATTAATTGATGCTTTATTTATACGGTGCATTCTTTAATTCTACACTAATAACTATGTAGATGCAACTTTTTTGTTATTGCATTTCACTCATAATTTTTAATTTATTAAAAATTTTCTTGTAATTATTTGCATATCTACTTTTTAATTTATTGACAGTTTCTTTTTAAATTATTTTTATTTATTTTGAATAATTATTTTTTTAATCAATTTAGATTATTTTATTTTAATTTTTTCTTTAATATTTTCATAAATAATTTGTTTCCTTTATATTTTTATTTAATGAATTTTTTATTGTTTTGTTCTAATTTTTGAAACTTTTTTAACAAAAAATTTAAAAACCCCAAAAAATACTGTCAATAGAAATCAAACCAAGAACTTGAGTTCACATACTAATCATTTAGAGATTTTGACATGAATATTTCATTTTTGTTTTTATAATTTTAAAATATTTTATTTTAAAAAAATTATACAAAATTTTCTTACATGCATTTTAGTTTCAGTTGTCGATCGCAATTTAGGGATGCGTCTTTTTAAAATATATATTATTTTTTTATTTTAACAGATGGTCACATCCTCGGGATGCGAGGATGCGACCTTGTACTGTAACGATTTTTTATTCAATGAATATTTATATTTATTATTAAATAATTTTAAAATAATTAAAACATTTAAAAATTTAAAATACTATTACGAAAAATAATAATATTATAAATTTTAATAATTATAATAATAATAATAAGAATAATAAATTAAAATAAAATTATATTAATAAAATAAAATAAAAATAAAAATAATTAAATTGAATCAATAAAACACGTTAAATTAATGAAAAAATACAAAAAATTAAAAGAAAAAAAAATACATCAAATTTATATTTGATTATTATCATTATTTTTATTAATTTTTATTTATTATATAAGAAAAACAGGGAGAAAGTTGTTATAATAATGTACTACAAGAAGAGTAGGTTGCTATAATAATTTGTCAAAACAAATAGAAGGACTTTGATTTTAACATGTTATATTATTTTGACAACTCACTCCTATTTTGTTGGTAAATTAACATTTAATATTATTTTGTTAACAATTCAGTTATTGATTATTTAATAAATTAAAAATAATTAAAAAATAAAATACTATTAAACAACCTATATTTTGTTTTCAAAATAGAGCATTTTGAAATTAAAAAAATAAAATTGGGATATTCATATGAAAATCCCAATTATTTACCATCAAGTTTGTGAAATATTTGAACAAATCTAATATATTTTACTTAAATTTAGTTTTCTTTGACATTTCAGTATTTCTTTTCTACCCATTATTTTTGTTTCTTGAATTTTTTTACAGTTTTTGTATGATTATTTAATTGAATATTTTTTCAAAAAATAAAGAATAAATACTAAAAAAGCTATAACAATGGATATAACTTCTGACCTTCAATACAAATACAAATGTTAATTATTTGTCACCAAGCTAAAATTCTTCTTATCATAAACGTGAGCAAATCTAATATATATTATCTTAGTTGAATTTTTTTAAGGCTAATAGAAAATAGAAAAATATATGTAACAATGTTGAGGTATATATATTAAAGTTATATAGAAAAATATATGTAACAATGTTGAGGTATATATATTAATATTTATTTATATATGAGTATCAAGATTTATTAATATTTAATCAATAGTTTACAAATTGGGCCGTTCAACAAAAAGCATTGACATTTGAAAAAACAAAAGTTGAAGCGCATCAGCAAAAGACAGTGCTGAACGGATTTGCAATGTTCTGTGCCAAAGCTTTGTGGAGAACAAAGCAAATGGAATTGGAAATGGAACTCATTAAACAATGTTACGAGCTCTTTTTCTTTTTCTTCTTCTTCTTCTTCTCACGCGAGGCTCATTCCTCCTATGGATATGGCTGCAAGAGATGGCGAACTTAGGGTTTTCATTGTTGCCGGCGAGGTTTCCGGTGATTCTATCGCTTCTCGTCTCATGTCTTCTCTTAAACTTCTATCTCCTTTCCCTCTCCGCTTTGCCGGCATCGGAGGGTAACATTTTCCTTATAAACATTTAAACATAAAGAACATCAAGAAATATCTTATTCATTTTAATGTTTAATATATTTCAGGACTAAGATGAAAACTGAAGGATTGCAATCTTTGTTTCCTTTTGAGGATATCTCAGTAATGGGAATTTGGGAACTATTGCCACATTTCTATACAATCAAAGTGAGTTTTTATTTTTTATTTTTATAACTGCATTTTTAAACACAATATTACTTTTTTTTTTACTGTATGCTTGGATTTATGTCATGTAACCTATGAAGCATTGATAATGACACACAGCAATGAGATGATGGACACCGGTAATAATTTGAGAAAATGAATTATTGAATGTAATTAATATCTAGCTGTAATTAATGAATTATTGTCAATGCTACATAGGATGAAACTAGTTATGTTCTGTTTCAAAATAGATATAGTTTTAGAAATAGGGTGTGTTTAAGTGAAGTCGAACTTATGTGTAAGTTATTTTTAAAATCTAAGAGGTGAAGAGATAAACTCTGCATAACCTTTATATAAGCTATATTTTATAAGCAAACATCTTTATAGTACGTGATCTACGAAGCATAGTGTAATACCCCGGCCATTACCGTTATTGATGATGCTACCTCACGACCTTCTCGCTCTCCTAACCATCCAGTGGAAATAGCGAGTTTTTGTCTTTCATGGGATTCAAGCCTGGTACCTGGAGGATAAGTACCGCCTCCTAATTTGATTGAGAGACTTGTCTTGTTTCAAAAAGAACATTCATTTGTTTATGATAAAAGAAATGTCTATGAGGCTCAACACCATCATTTATTGCATCATAATCAGGTTCCAAACAATCATACATTTCATCAAAATTACCAAAATTACGTTCCAAAGCATCATGCATTTCCTCAAAAATCAAGGTCTAAACTATCATACATTTCTTCATTGTTGTCTCCCCCTTAGTCCACTTATTTGCATCCAAAAAAGAACATACCAGAAATTTAGAAATATGTAAACAGCTTTGAGATCATGATTGTTTACGTGAACTGAATTCAAGAACTCCAACATGAACTCAATTCACTTAAGTCTCACATGCTTCATTGAGATTACTTATACGTGAATTGAATTCATGTACGCTTACTTGAATTGAGTTCACGTAAGTGTGTGTGAATTGAGTTCATGTAAGTGTACGTGAATTGAGTTCAAGTAAGTGTACCACTAGTAGAATTTTGCTTTTTTAAGTCGGTTAAAATGTACATTTTAAGTCGGTTCTATGTCTGAGTTAATAGCAAACGACTTAAAAAACGGGTTGTTTTTTAACTCGTTTCATGAACTGACTTAACAGATTTTCGTCATATTAAGTTGTTTCAGCTTAACCGACTTAAACATCATAAATTCAGTACAACACATCATCTTTTTAAGTTGGATATTTTGATCAACTGACTTAATAGATATAGTTAAAATAATAATTATTTTTTTTTATAAATTTCTCATTTTCTTTTAATGCTCCTAATTCATATAATATTTTGAATTAAATTTCAAATAAAAGTTTTATACTTACCATCACAATTTTATATAACCATCTAATAACTAAAATATACAATATCTCATCTTCATACAAAAAAAATATATAGTACAAAGAAGATGTATCTCATATCTAATTAATTTTGACAAGACCAAAAAACTTTTTAGATATCCATTAACAAAATTGCAAAATCATAATGTAGCAATATATAATAGACATATATTAGCGTCGTCATTTTCTTCAATTAATTTCAAAACAAAATCTACACAACGTTTGCGAACTTCATTTATTTGATCCGAGTGAAATGATCTTGAGTCATCAAATATCTGAACAAAAAAAACACTATAACAACGAAATCTGTTATATGTCGTTGTCCAAAAGAATGACACAAAGTAGTTAGAAAAAAAATGAATTTGGCATATAGTTTGTTGGATAGGTTCCTCAAATAAATCACAAAATAATATGATATTATAAAAAAAATTACTCATGTAAATTTATTATTCAATCGCTTGAACAACCGTACCTCAAATGGCGGTGATGAAACTGAGTTTGGCGATGGATGTGAAGTCAATAGCTTTAACAACGTACCTTCAATGGTTGCGATGAAATTGAGTTCTGTGATGGACGTGAAGGAAATGATATCAGTCGGTGATAAAACATGAAACTGATTGTCTATGAATGATAGGAAGAAGTCGTTATAATAAAAATAATAAATGTAATTGCAAATATTATTAGAGAATAGAAAAAAGTTTATAATATAATGGTTAATAAATTAGAAGATAAAAGGTTGCACGTGGTCGATGGTCACTCCGTTGGAAGATAAAACGCACGATATGTTTTATCTTATTTATATTTGTCTTTAAATCGATTATCAATATCATCGCTACGCTAAACAAGTTTTAAATATTTACAAAATTATCACGCCTTATTAAGTTGTTTATATAAGTAACCTAGTTAAACCGATAGATATTAATTTTTTTTATCTTAAATTGGTGGCTAATATTATAACCGTTTATAAAATGTGTTTCATCTATTTACAAAATGGACACCGCCTCATTTTCTTATCTCGTTTAGGTAGACAATCGACTTAAATATACTTCTGTCTCACTTCTTAATTTGGTGGCACACAATTGACTTAACTCAATGGGTTAAAAACTCAATTTTCTACTAGTGTACGTGAGTTGAGTTCACGTAGGAATTTGTGAATTCAGTTTAAGTATAACATTGGAATTCTTAAACTCCATTGACTACACAATCTTAAATCACATAGTCGTACGTAAAATTAATTGATGTATTGCTTGTGATTTCTTAAAATTAATAATGTACGTGAATTCAGTTCACGTAAGACTACTACGTATGTGAACTGAGTTCACGTAAAATACCAAGATTTTATAGAGATAAAAAAAAAGAACAAACTCAAATACAGATCAATAAACATACCTTGTTAGATCACTATAACCACAATGTGAAGAACAGATTAATGGGGTGTAAGTTACGAATGAGTAACGTGAGTTTTGAATAATTATGAGTTATAATGGATGAATTATGAATGATTTTGTGATATGCGAGTTATGAGGTTAAGAATAGTGATGAAGAGATAAATGAATAGACAATGACATTTTAGGTATTTTGTTTTATAAGAAAATTGAAGGATGTGGATAGCAAAATTGTTGTTATTATTATTATGGTTAAATTACACCTATGGTCTTTTATCTTCTTTTTTTTCCGAGTGTCCTTTATTTTAATTTTAAGTGACAATTTGATATTTTATGTTTTAAAATATCAACAATGTTATCCTTTTTTAAAAAAATAATTTAAAAAAATTATCAAAATTTTCAAACAAAACCCATAAAATTAATAACCATCTTCAATATAATGCAAACTTTATCAGATCTATAACTCAAATATTCAAATAAACTCATATATTTATCTCCAACATCAAATAAAGAATAAAAATATGAGTTTATTTAAAGATCTAAGTTATGAATTTGATTAAATTTGCATTTATTAAAGATGATAATAAATTTTATGAGTTCTGTTTGAAAATTTTGATAAATTTTTATAAAAAAAAAAATAAGACAACATTGTTGATATTTTAAAACATAAAATATCAAATTGTTACATAAAATTGAAATAAATAACTAATTTAAAACAAAAAATAAATTATTAAAACTTTAATTAAAATTAAGTTAAGGAATATAATTTAATTTATTATTATTATTATTATTAAAAAAGAAAATAGAAAGGAGTTGGTATTTGTGCTTGTCACGTAATGATACTCATTTGAAATCCGTAAGGAAAAAAGCAAAAGTGTAGTATTAAAAGAAGAAGGAAAAGAAACAGTCTGTCTATTATTTATCTATTTAATTTATATATTATATTGATAATAAATTTTTTTTTAAGCTCTGCCATTGTCCCATTGTCCCATTGAGGTTACCTTGTCCTTATTGTGGTATGCTACCAATTTAAACTCAAAAGAATAATGTATGTTTGCTAATAATATTTTGATTTTCTAAAAGATAAAAAGTTTTGAAACAAAGATAAAATATTTAAATAATCAAACATCATAGATTAAAAAAACTAATTTATAATTCTGAAAGATAAAAAGTTTTGGAACAAAGATAAAATATTTAAATAATCAAAGATCATAGATTAAAAAACTAATTTATAATTTCCCTAACTATAAAAGACATTCCTACAAAATGTAGTATTAAAGAAAGAAGGAAAAGTCTGCCGAATAAGTATATTGTTGTTGCATTAGTTGGCGGATTAGTAGAGCGATACGTTGGTGTATCTTCTTAATAGGAGCTCTTTATTTTTTAAGTGATAAATTATTAAATATTTTTAAATTATGTAATACAATAATATATATATATATATATATTATGAAGTAATTAATCACAAATTTAACAAATTCTAATAATTTAGTTAGCAACTCAATTATTAACTATATTAATAAGTTTTTTTATGATATAAATTTTTTCAAGAAAATTTTTTTTTGACAAAGATCAAAATTATAAAATGGATATATTTTATTTGATTGAATTGTTTGAATTGTTTGAATTGTGTGACTTGTGAAAATTGAAATTCTAATTTTTTAAATTGAAAATTGTGTTACTTGTGAAAATTGAAATTGTGTGACTTGTAATTTATGTATGAATTGTGTGATACTCTAAAAAAATGATAATTAATTTTATGAGTTTTGTTAAATAAAATCTAACCGGATTTTTTTACCAGAATATCCCCTTTTTGAAAAAACTTAACCAAATTGCCCTAGTTTCAAAAGTTGTTACCAAAATGCCCTACTTTTTAGGTTTAGTGGGAAAACTCTCCCTGGAGGAGCGACCTGTTAAAAAGGCTAAAATTTCTCCCCTAGTAGGAGGTCGCATCCCCGACCAGCGACCTCCCAAAGGGTTTTTCAAACTCATTTTTTAATTGTTTTTATATAATTTAAGTAATTTTTAAATAATTATTATTATTATATTAATAAGAAAAATTACATTAATAACATAAAACAAAATAAATTAAATTAAAATAGAAAATACATTAAATTAAAATAAAAAAATACATTAAATAGAAAAATTACATTAATAACATAAAACAACCCAACATTTGTATGATTTTAGATAGGCACAAATCAATTATTACCCATAGCAACAACTTTTTTCTTCAAAGCATTGTCCTTAAATTCCCTTGCAAAATTTTGTGAAATATGTCGAACACAGAACATATGCTTTGATATAGGATCTTGTCACCCATTATTTGGATTATTATAAGCACTCTTAATTGATTCGTGTCTATCTGAAATCATACAAATGTTGGGTTGTTTTATGTTATTAATGTAATTTTTCTATTTAATGTATTTTTTTATTTTATTTTAATGTATTTTCTATTTTAATTTAATGTATTTTGTTTTATGTTATTAATGTAATTTGTCTTATTAATATAATTATTATTATTAATGTATTTTCTTATTAATAATAATAATAATTAATTACAATAATTAATAATAATAATAATAATTAATAATAATAGTAATTATTATTATTATTATCATTATTAATATATTATTATTATTTAAAAATTACTTAAATTATATAAAAATAATTAAAAAAACGAATTTGAAAAACCCTTTAGGAAGTCGCCGGGGATGCGACCTCCTAGGGGAGCAATTTTAGCCTCAGCTCTCTTAGGGAGAGTTTTTCCACTAAATCTAAAAAGTAACGCATTTTGGTAACAACTTTTGAAACTAGGGTAATTTGGTTAAGTTTTTTAAAAAAGGGATATTTTGGTAAAAATAATCCAAATGTAACCTATTATTGTTATTAAAAAAAAAGAAAGGAATCCGTGTTTGGGCTTGGCCCATGTGATGATATTGCAAGCTATTTGAAATCCTAACTATAAAAAACTATAAAAGACATTGCTACAAATGTAGTATAAAAAAAAAGAAGGAAAAGAAACGGTGCCGACCGCTGAGTAAGTATGTTATATTTATTACTTAGTTTAGTTTGAAAAGTGAAGTGAGATTAAGTGAGTATGTGTGTGCTTCTCAATTGTTATTCTGCATGTGTGTGCTTTTCAATTGTTATTCTGCATTGTGTGCTTCTCAATTGTTATTCTTTCTCTGTATATACATATCACAGTATTTTGTTTTAGATTTTTGTTTTTGTACTGAAACAAATTACTCAATTTAGATTATCATATTTTACTTAATTATGATAAATAAACATATTAGCTGTGTCCCATGTCAGAGTGTGTGTTTTGTAGCTTATTTAACACAATTTCTAATGTTTTTGTTGATTTCAGAACATAAATGGATCAGGAGGAACATCAATTATCGAGTCTGCCAGAGATAATTCTTCACAACATTTGGTCGAGGTTGCCAGAGAAAGATGTTGTTAGAACAAGTGTTTTGTCCAAGGCTTGGTTAGAGAAATGGTATACTTTTCCCATTCTGTCATTTTATGATGGTTATATACTAAAGTATCCACCTCCAATGGAAGATATTGTGTCTCCACTGCACTTGGAAGATATTGCGATGACTAGAAATATTGTGAGGAAGAGAAATACCATAATATTTTGTGATTACGTGAAGAAAAGAATGCAGAGGTTTTGCGAACAAAGCTTGACTATTAAAGAATTTAAGCTCGAAATTGAGTGTTTGTACACTTTTGGGCTTCAGTACATGTCAAAGGATGTTAATGTTTGGTTGAAATTGGCTGGAGAAAGTGGTGTAGAGGTAATAGAAATTTCCCAAGATATGTTGGAAGGTATTGACCAATACTATGTCTTGCCAATGGATGTCATTTTAGTAAAATCACTTACTAAGTTGGTGTTGAACGGGGAAATAAGGATTGATCTAACTTTCATGAATCATTCAACCAAGTTTTTTTCATTGAGGGTATTGACACTATTTGCTATACTTTTGGAAGATGAAAGAAAAATTGAGCATTTCATTTCTTTTTGTCCTTTACTTGAATATATAACTTTGGAGTCTTGTTATGTGTTAAATCCTAGTGGTACAAGAGATCTACTTACATGGAAAACCTTAGGATTTATGAAGTCTTTAAGCCTGAGTGGTCTAAAAAAGCTTAAGGGAGTTCGTTTTTTTGGAGTACAGGAGGTTTCTATTGATGCCCCTAGTCTTGAGGAATTAGCTTTTCGTCCTGGTCGTTTCAACACACCATTTATTATTGATTTTGAGAGGTGTAGGAATTTGAAAAAATTATACTTTAAGAAGACTAAAACTTTTTTTACAGACAAGTGGTTTCTTGAACAGTTTCCAAAATTCCCTTTTCTTGAGAGTTTGGAATTCACCTTTTGCTCAATGTCCAAGAAGATTGATATTTCGAGTGTTCAACTTAAGATATTGAAGTTATCATTCTGTCGTGGCTTGAAGGAGGTCAAAATTGATGCTCCAAATTTACTGTCATATAAATATACTTCTGCTGGTTCAATACCTATTATACATTTTTTAAGAAGTTCTAGTCAATTGGAAATCAATGTTGATATCAAAATGCATTATCAAAATATTTATAATATGAAAAGATTTGTCCAAAACATCAAACCTCTAAATGTTTTGGTATCACTATCTCTATATCTATCCATCTTTTCACCACCAAAGAATGTGCTGGTAAGTATGAAATTATGAATTACCTATTTGATTGGTTCTTTCATTCTAAGTATTTACTTGTTGAATCTATGTTTACTTACCTGAATTATGTAGGAGGCATTGAAACGAAAGGTCTTGAAAGTTTCATCCCCTCCTCCAAGCATCAAACAGTTGCACGTACACTTTAGTCCAAACAATGAAACACACTATCAACGTGACAATACAACAGTGTTTACGCCTCTTGTTAATATCATACTTTTAAGTTGCTGCCCTGCAACTATATCTTTGAGCAATGGTTGAGGTATGTTATTCTCTCCCATATTCCTTTAATTTCAAGTTGTGCTTCCAACAGTGGATTTAATTGTTAGGAGTTCCACATTGAGTATGGTAAAGTGTTCAATGTGATTGTTATTGTCCTATATGACAGAAGGAAGAGAAAAAAACTTATCTTCCCATGTTTTCCTATTATGTCAAACACATTACATTTATGTTTAAAAATGTTCATACTTTTTATCAAGTTTTCCTATTTTGCAGTTCTTGTGATACCAAGTGTTGGTGGCATGGCTTGAAGGATATGAAAGTCACAAACTCTATGAAGATGTATGGCAGAGTTTTAATTTATTAACGGTTTCTTTTTAGGTTATTTTTTAATTATTTCAAATAATTATTTATAAATTAATTTATAATTATTTTATTTTAAATTTATTTCGAAGTTCGTATTCCGGGATGCAATCATCTATTTGCTATATATATATATATATATATAATTATTATTTAATAAATTATAAATAATTAAAATATTAAAAAATTTAAAAATAGAGGAAGTTGTTATAATAATATTAAAAAATGGAGGAAATTGTTATAATAATTTGTCAAAACAAATAGGAGGTAGTTGTGATAACAATTTCCTCCTATTTATTTTGGCAAATTATTATAACAACTTTTTTCTCTTGACACATTATTATAACAACTTCTTTCTATTTTTTTATTTAATAAATAAAAATTAATGAAAATAATAATAATAATCAAATATAATTTTTCTTTTTTGTTGTATTTTTCTATTTTAATTTAATGTATTTTTATTTTACTTTATTAATATAATTTTCTTTTTATTATTAAAATTATTATTATTATTATTTCATAATAATATTTTGAATTTTTAATTATTTTTAAATTATTCAATAATAATAAATATAAATATTCATTAAATGAACCTTGACTTCACATACTAGTCATTCACCGTTAAGCTATGTTGTTTATTGTGAAATATTTGAGCAAATCTAATATATCCCTATAGCAAGGGGATAGAACATATGACCTTCAATACAAATACAAATTTTAATTCTGTCACCAAGTTAAAATTCTTCTTATTATTAAATGTGAGCAACTCTAATATATATTATCTTAGTTTAAATATTTTAAGGCTATTATAAAAATATACGTAACAGTTTTGGTATATATATATATATATATTAAAATTATTTAATTTAAATATTTATTTATATATGATATATTGATTATTAATTGTAGTATAAAAATTATATCTTTGAATTATCAAAATAATTTTTTTAAGATATAATTTTTCTAATTAGTAACGATTTAAAATATAAGGCCATCAAAATTAAAATTTTGATATCATATAGTTAATATAATTAAATCGTTTAATTATTAAAATTATAATTTCTAAATTATATATACTCTAAATAATTAAGATCGAATCATAAATAAATCAATGTATCTTTTCTTTTCGTATTTTGATTCATAAATTAAACGATGCAATAATCTATATGTATATACATGTATATTTATCCCACTTGTGTTCTTTCTGTTTCGTGATTTGGTGATGTGTGACATAAGCATATATGTTCAATTTTGTGTCTAAAATTCATGTGAATGAATAGTTTATTGCTGAAATTTTGTAAGTGATCATACTAATTTGTTGATTGAATTTCGTTTATATATCTAATTATATGTATGAAAAATTGTTGAGAGTAAGAGATACTAATATCGAACATGAAGCTACATATTAATACCAATAATAATAATAATTTAAGAAAATAAAAATAATTAATATAAATATAAATGCTACATAACTATCGAAAACTATTGTTCATAAAATTCGAAAAATAATTGAGAGTACTATCATTTTAGAAGATGAACGTCCAATTAAGTATCTAATTTTCGAATGCACGTCCAATTAAGATGAACGTCCAATTAAGTATCTAATTTTCAAAAGTAGATACTGTTCATTCAATCAATTTTTAATTAATGATTTATTTTAGAGAAGGTAGATCCACTTAATTTTAATATACTATAAAAAAAATGTCCAATGATAGTTACTCAAAGGAACTAATTCTAACATTTTGATTTGGATAAAATTTGAGGGTGTTTTAAAAGATTTAAAAGTGAGAAAATAAACCTTCAATTAATTATTTTTCTTGTGAAGCTTAAATGTCCAAAAAATTTACAGGGCCCAAATTTGCATTCCTAAATATCATAAAAAATAAATTATGAACCTAAAGCATAGCTTCAGCAATCTTAGACTAATTAAAGTTAACGGTGAACTAATTCAAACGTTAATATTATCGATACCCTTTAAATTTAATTAGATATTTTCATCTTTAAACTTTTGAAAGCCTTTTTTTTTTATTCTTAAACTCTTGAAAGCTAAAAATTAAATTATCTAGTATTCTATTCTTGTTTGAATTTTCGTTTTAAATTACTAAGTTTGGGGGGATAGGATTTATGGTTTAGACCAAGGTTATCTCTTTATTTTATTTTATTGAGTTGGTATTTTTTATAGTTAATTATTTTAATAATATATATATTTAGATACTTCAAATAAATTTATTTGTCAAAATTTGTATGGAGATGAAAATAAAAAATAATTCACTTAAATGATAAATATATAAGTAAAAATTATTATGATTTTTTTTACTTATTAGTTAAATTTAATAAGTTTTTAAATATATGATTTATTTTTCTTTACAGTTAACTCTTTCGTTAAATTTGTACTAACTTCATCATTGGTTATTAAGTTTTGTAATTTTTAATAAAATCATCTATCTTTTTCTTATAATATCATTAACTATTCATTTCTCAATTTACTTATTTATTTATTTACATAATAGTTAGATATAATTTTAATAAAACAATAATTAATGCTATTTTAAACTTTGAAAATGATAAATAAAAAATAATAATTTTTCTTGAAAAAATAATACTTAAAAAGAAAGGAATGAAGTAAATTAATTGATTTTTTTTCTTAGATATGCAACACAAACAAGTGAATCAAGAAATATATAAAATCAAAGACACTTTAAGAAGTCAACTCCAATTCAAAATGGGTCTAAAAATGGATGAATATTACAAAATAGGGTAGGAGGCTAAAAGCCACCCTAACCTAACTTATCTTCAAGTTGAGGTGGACGTACCATTTGATTAGAGGAAGCAAGCAAGCAAAACTATCCCTTATTTATTGGTCATTTATGGTCATCTAGTCAAAGACACAATGCTTGTATATCGATTATCTTCTAAAAATGGCAAAGTTTGAAAATTCATGAGGACAATTTCTATTACTCCCTTTCATTCAATGTTGGGCAGAAGTAAATAATTTCACCTTTGAGTTGACATCTAATGAGCAATTGATGTTAATGTCCATCCATTTGATTCCAAAAACACGTTTTCCTTTGTGGTGATGGATGACTTTAGACAATATTTGTTTGAGTTTTCTTGATCACCTTGACACTAACGTTTGGACATTAAATGAAATCTATAATTCAATGGATCGAGCCAAAAAGTTTATTGTAGTGTTATTTTTATTTATTTTATGATTAAATTTTCTCAAAAGAAATATATTTATGGTTGAAAACAATATTTTCATTTCCTCAAATTAAAGACAAAATAAGTGAAAGTTTCATTTAAAGAATTCTAAATTTTTCCTTCTTTTATTTTTTTTCTTCTTCTAAACTTAATTCATTAATGGAATAATATTGTCAGGACACAATTCATAAATATGGTTAGACTGACTCTGACATGTTGGAGGAAATGACTGCCCCACTGCCCCAACTTGATCTCTAACTCATACTCCCTCTCATTTCATATATAAACAAAATAAAACTACCTCGCACCTTTTCAAAAAATAATTCATAAAATATTAATTGAATTATTTAGATTGTTCTTCATGAAACTCGTTTAATAAAAAGAGTTATCTGAAAAATTAAGTCTAAATTAATGAAAATGTATTGTAAAAACAATAAAGTTATATGTGGTAGAATTTTTATTTATTAACATATTAGACCCCCACAAGGTTATTAATAAAAAAAATTATAGTAACAATAATTTTGATATTTGTAATTACCGATAAAATTAATTAATTTTTAATCATATTTTAATTAATTTTAAAATAATAATAATAATAAGAGTTATTAATTGATTTAATTAACGTTATTAATCCAACCTTATTCACTCATAAAACTTGACTGACCACTTTTCAATTAATTTTATGTATTTATTTATTCATAAAAGTTAATTACTTTTTTTCATGAATAAGGTAGGAATAATAAAAATGACGTATTTTTAAACAAATGACTTGCTAATACCTAATTATACACATTATATTTTCAGTAAATAAAATTTATTCTATCATATACATTCATGTTTTATTATTATTATTTTTAAAAAATATTTATTCCTCCATCTCACAACAAAAATTACTCATTTGAGTATTTTACATAAATTCAGAATAATATATAAATAAAATAAAATATCATCCATTTTTAGGTAATTTCTTTTTATAATTCATTATAGAGTAGGAGATAAATAACTTTAAAAAAACTAGATATGTGACGGGGAAGAGTACATCCTATACCTTATCCAATACTAATTAATTAAATTTCCACAACTCCCGCCAATTAAATCCATACACCAATCTTGGCCAAACTTTGTTATATCAAACCCCACACATGTGAAGGATTGTAAATGAAATGGTAACTTGGAGGACAACCCTGCACTCCCATCTTAAACACATTATGGCATGTGGAGACCACTTGAGAACTAACAAAATCATCATCAACTATTAAACAACAACACACTTCATCATCCCAATCAATTCAACTACAACTACTCATTAAAGTAGGATTTGTGCATTCTTTTGGAGATATTGGCAAGTCATTTAATTAAATTTGTCTTTTATTTGTAGTAAAAAGGGGCTAAGGCCCAAAAAAATTATGTCTTTTAACTTCAACTATAACGAATTTATTAAGTTTGACATTGGAATCTCTCCTCTTTTAATATGGCACTTTATTTTTACCATTTACTTAGTAAAACTCGAGACTTAACCATGAATTAAAGTCTAATTCAAACTAAAATGAAACGTGACCGCATGAATGAAATCCATTGATAAAAGCTAAACAAAACATGGAAAACAAATAAAGCCATAAATTTGAATCTTGAAGGAGAAAATTTGTAAATAACAATCAGTAAGATGGAAACTTGAGAGTGAAGAAACAAACAAGGTGTCAGTTGTCATTCCCTCCATTGAGAATGTACAAATAAGGCTTAACTTTAACTCACTATTGTACTTTGAATTCCCCATATTCATCTTTAAATTCCCAAATATCTAGATATTCATAATAATCAAAAATTCACATGCAAACTTCCAAATATCCATGGATTCATCAAAAGCTAGGCAAAAAATAATGTTACATTTGATGATCACCCCAATCACAAAAGTAACATTCACATCCCTCCCCACAAAAATTAACAATTTTGTTTCAACTACCAATACCATTATGGTAAACAACACCATTCACAAGCATGCACATAAAAAATTTAAAAAAAAAAAAAAAAAAGGATTTACCTAGCTAGAGGTTCCTGATTTAGTAATCCTCTAATGTATGATCCTCCATGTCATGCGATCCATAAAGCATAAACTTGTACAAATCATATAACTCTTTACAAAAACCATATTATAGGAGTATATTAAATTAAATATTGGAACAAATTAAGCATAATTTAAGAAACTATAGATTAAGCCAAAAAGACTCAATTTTTTCAAATCCCTTCTACTGATAAGTTGAGCTAGGTGTATATATTGCAAGATCAGACCAACCATGGTTACCATTCCAACAACTTGAATCACCATTTTGCAAACCCAAAAAAGTATCTGATTCAACAAGTGTACTATTCGGGTTATGACCCGAATTCACAACCGGGTCACAATTCAAATTATCACCAAATTCTCCCATTTGCACCATTTTCAAACCCGACCCATTTGAATTCAGACCCTCAAAAAGGTTCCCAAATCGCTCAGTTGATGAAAGAAGCGAACTAAAACTCCCACCACCAATCTCAACCGGGTTGAGATGAATCTGGGTCGGGTCAGATTCTGAAACCGAAGCTTGTGCTGAAGAAGTTACAATTGATGGTGATGGAGAAGAAGATGAAGAAGTTGAGCGTTTTGAAGTTGAAGAACGTTTTGTAGCTTTTCTTGTTCCACCACCAACAGGAATGTTCCTCAAAGCACCACCTTTTGTCCAATACCTTTTACAGTTTTTGCAAAAATGGCGTGGCTGTGAGAGATTGTAGTTGTTGTAGTAGCAGAATTTTGTGTTGTTTGATTCACAACGTGGACATTTTAGTTGTTCTTGTTCTGGAAAATGGGGTTTCATTGGTTGGAATGTTGTTGGGTCTTGCATCTTCCTGTGACAAAAAGGAACAAACTTTGTTCGATTTGAGTTGAATTTTCAGTAGAAAAAAATGAAATAAGGGTTTTAATTTTTAATTGATTTTTCAAGAAAGTTCAAAGCTTTTTAGGGATTGGAGAGTTTTGGATGTAGTAAGATCCAAATGGGTTGTTATTTATGTTGGATTTTGAAGATGTGGCAAAAAAGAACCACTAGTGAGGAGAAAGTAAAAAAGGACAAAGATTTAGGTTATGTTTTTTATAAGACAATGAAATTGGTTTTATGGCTTATAGCTCAACAACAACAAAAATAGATGAAAACTTCATCTAGAAGCATTTCCAAAGAGTTTGTTTTAGAAAGTGCTAGAAGTTTATGGATAAGTGTAAAATGGTGACTGAGTGATTTTGAAGGTGAAATAGAAGCTTCTCTTTTATGGTTTTTGGGGAGGATGGTGACTGAAAAAATACACAAAGATTATAAAACATGTAACATTTAAGAGAAATGGGAGAGATCAATATATGATATTTTGGAGAGGATGAGGATGAGTTAACTATCACCACAAGATGAGTCTTCAAATAGAATCACAATACTACGTTCTCTCTCTCTCATCACTATTTAGTCTATTCGCACTAGAAAAGAATTATGTCAAACAAGTTACATTTCCAATTCAAATTTAATTGTACAGATATATCACAAATTTAATTAATTAAAAAAATATGTACGCTCAAAACACAAATCTTTCTTGTTTTTCTTAAATTTTGTTAATTCAAAATTACATGAGTCATAATTTTAATCGTAATAATTGAAAAAAATCATAAATTTATATTTTTAAAAGGCAACTCGTGTTGTGTTGGGTTATTCTTCATCAAGTAGTATTGGTTTATTTTCAAATACCAATTATGGTATAATTTGTCACATAATGAAATTAGTTTTGATACATTTTTGTTGAATTTGAAACAACTTTTGTCTCCTAAGTAGGCTTTAAATTATACTAAAAAAGTAGGCTCTATTTGAAGTTGATATTTACGGTTTGAGAAATGCCGATATGTAACTTAAATAAATTGTTATTGTATTAAATATAAAAAAATTATATTAAAAATTGTGTATTTTTCTTTTGTTAAACATTGTGCACTATTATTTATATAATTATTAATATGTGTCAATTATTAATATATATATATATATATATTCTAAAGATATATGTTAACGTAACTCTAATTTTTGTCGTTAAATATAATTTTTAATTTATTATCTAATTGAAATTTATATAAATACATTTATTATTATAACCAATTTGTTTCATTAATTTTTGAAAAAAAATAACTTAAATAAAAAAAA
>JBBPBS010001102.1:3169252-3180258 GCA_037974835.1 Cicer judaicum
TTATTTGTTAGAATATAAATAAATATATGATATATATAATATGTAAATGGCAAAAATACCTTCATAAATAAATTATATTTATTTTAAAAAGAAAAATCCATATATTTATTAAATTATATAAAAAGATAAAATATCCTTGTGATAAAATCATAAAAAAAATATTAAATTAATTATTAACATTTCATTTTAAATTTAAGAACAAATTTTATTAATTATTTTTATATTTTATAAATTGTTTTTATATTCTAATTTTATATTTTAAACTATATTTTAAAAAAACAGTTGAATAAATTATTATTTTTATCATTTCTTATTGATTTCTAACTTAACTCATATTTAAGATAAAAATTTAAACTAGAGAGACGAGATATAATAAAATTCTGAATTATAGGGTCTAGATATTTCATTATTTTGTTACTACTGCTTTTTTTGTAGTATAATTTTTGCAATCCTTAGAGTAGGCCATAACAAACTCCCCATGCAAGAACAATGGTATTAGTAACCCCAAAAAGATGAACATCAGCAAATTCCCAAGTCCATGCTTTGAAGGTAAATCCCTCCATTTGATCATAATTTTAGTAACATGAACACTCCCTCTATTAACCATCTTCCTATGCAATACAATGACAAACTTTGTGTGTTGAAATATTAACAAAGTTCCACTAGTTAAAGGGTGATAAGTAGCAAAAGATGGGGTTACACAGTTGCCAAACAAGAGAATTATAGACACCAATCACCCTGTTTTTTTCCGCTATCCAAATCAGCTTCTACCCACAAGTCTGTTGCTGTACTATATAGTTGACAATAACATATAAACTTGAATTACTCTTTCTGCATTATCCTTGTATGTAGGGGTTTGCATAATTGTTTTTTTTTTAATAAAAAAAATCAAATCATATTTATTTTAAAATTATTACATAGACTAAGATTTATAACCAAATCAATATTTTAGTTTAAAATCAGTTATGGTTAAATAATCGATTTCGACAAATATAATTTTAAAATTGATTTTTGTTTTCTTTTAAAATCGGTTAAAATCTGATTATTGTTTAATTGATTTGCATATTTTGAATTAATTTAAAATTTTTGACATTATATAAATTTTTTTTGATATAACTTGTTATTTTCAAGAATGTGATGCATTATAAAATTATGGTTACAAAACTACGAGTAAGCTTCAACATATTTTTCTTTTCATTACCTTAAACAAATCATCACCATATAATTCAATCAATAATTAGTGTATATAAATTATAACTTATACACCGTATTACACCACAATCAAGAACACTCTCCAAATTTAACATTCATCCTAAAGTATAATGGAAGACAAAAAAAAGATGAGAAATCAATAAATAATTTACAACAATGTGAAATACTGACAAACTAAAATATGTAACATTTATTTTAATATGAAAGGAAAAAAATGGTTAAATTTATATAAGATGTCAAAAGAAAAATAGAAAGGAAAAATCTAAGATGAACAAAAAGATTAATTTATACAAAATGAAATAACTAAAAACGAGTCATATTTTTTGCATTGTTTTAAAACTGAAAGTATGAACTTTAGTTTATAAAAAAAAAAGGCAAATATGTTTTTTAGAAAATAGGTTTTTTATTGTGAAAATATAAGAATTTGTTAGTTATAAAAATTATAAAATTTCTACTGAAAACTCGTGATATGTGAGGAATGATACAAATTTTAATATGTGTAGAAATAGAGAAAAAAACCAAGTACTTTTAAGTTATGAATGAATTGAAATGTATAAAAGAAATAGATAAATGAAAGAATGGAGTTGGGGTTCAAGAATAGCTACCTGTTGAAATCGAAAGAAAAAAAAACAATTTTTTTATTGTTGTGTTAACGTGAGAAAGAGAACATCTTGCTAATTAAATACAAATTATATGTAAATTACAATTTAAAAAAAAGAATTAGGATTCAAATAAAGTATTTAAGATTCAAATTCAAAAATAAAACATGAGTGGATAATAAATGGATAAAATTCAAAAATAAAACATAAATTAATATCCAATAGATTGTAAATGAGTTAAATTATTATATTATTTTCACCAAATATTTAAAATAAATTTAGAACCAATTATAAATTTTAACCTACTTATATCCATTGTAGCCCAACTTATCATTTATCGATTAACACTAATTGATAATACCAACGACCATTACAATGATACAAGTCGAAATATTAGAGTTTCAATACAAGGACCATTGCAGATTTTCAATACAAGCACCACCCATGTTTTTTGGACCATCATTTTGTATCTCTGCTACTCCACACATGGGTTCGAAGAGTAAATATAGAAATATTAGAGTTTTCAAAGTTGTTGAAATGTGAGTTATCTTCAACCAAGATCATTGACCTAGCTATATAGCTAAGACAGTTACAAATCGATCCGTTAAAATATTATAGTATCCTTTCCCTCACAAATGACATCTCACCAAAACAAATAAAGCATATACCAAAAGAGAACTATTCAATTAGGAAGATGAACTATAAAATAAGGTAGAGCTACCAAATGGTAAATTACTGAAACATATACCATGAAAGAAACCAACAAAATACATGACAACATAAGAGCAAAATGAACCAATCCATGATGACAAGGAAATAGAGACAATCCATGTTTATCCTAAAATTATTACTTCCTTTTAACATAATACATACATAAAATTGACCGTGTATAGCAAATTCACTAAGACATTGAAACATACCTCAAATTAAATTCCCAACACAAAAATATAATCAATGAAAAAATGATGCACTGCTCCATCCCACAAGACACATCTATCTTAATTATCTAGGCAAAAAGAAAAACAACTACATTTTTTTATCTTGTATCTTTATCTGTTGTAGGAGAGCTACAATAACATTTTTCTTCTTCATTTTGCAAGCCAAACACAATATGAAGCATTTTGACTGCACCTTCTTTTCACAAAAAGATACAGAAAAAGGAGGGAAAAGAATATTAGGGTCAGAAGAAGGATGATATTTGAAAGAAAAAAAAAATTGCTGCAACTTCTGGATCTTTTTTGTAAGAGCTCCAGTGAAATATTTTGAAGGGCACTTGTAGGTTGAGTTCATGAAGCCTCCAATTTAATGGTTGGTAAGAATGGAAAGAAACCTTCTCCATAGTAACCTCGAAAACAGCCGAGCAAATATATATATTTATATATATGTTTTCCAACCATTCATCTTCATGCATAGTACATGTATAAGCTATTTGCAGCAGCACAAGCAATTGAATTTTCAGTTGGGTGCCATGCTAAGTGTAGTAACTTTGTAGTGAAATCAAAAGAGTTTCCATTTGCATCGACACCGGTGTTCTCAGCTCCTGTTTAAGATTAGCAAAATATTTGAAGCCATGTTACTATTAACCAGACGCTGTGAGAACTCGAGAGTCTAACAAGGTGGTTAAGTAGGGAAAAAACTAACCGCGTCTTACAACTCTTGTGATACTGTTTCCAAGTGATCTAGAAGGCCTTGAAGGCGTTGGAACTTGTCGTCTGAGAAAATGAAAAAGTTCGTAAAGATGTCACAATTTCAACTAAACCATAATTTGTGTCAGAGTTTCCAATGTAAAATTACCTCATTGGATTTTTACTGGCTTCCAAAGTAGTAGCCTCTGTACTTCCCGGAGTACAACCGAACACACGGAATAGATTGCTGGCATCAAATGAAACAAAATAGTAAGATGCAGGCTCAAAGATAACAAAATCACAGATAGATAAAGTCTGAATAGGAGACCTGTAAGAACCAGTTGAAACACGCAATCCATCACCACTCAGACAACACTCGAACTTGTCAAAAATGGAGTCATTTTCGTATAAATCACATAGCTGCACATAATAAAAAAAAAAGCCTGTTATTCTAACTCGACAAAGCAGCAGGAACTCATGACATCTAACCAAAGGAATCTAACCTTTGGCCTTAAGTACTCGTGAACCCGGAACGTTGAAACTGGGCCAGAATCCATATTAATATCCCATAACTGACAAACAAGGAAAGAAGAGAGGTGAGGCTAGAGAGATTTAAAGCATAATAAGCAGAAGGGATCCAAACAAAGTGAACAAATAATTGTAAATGAAATATTAAAATGAATAGAGAGATGTTTGCTCATTCGATTCAACAACCACCATCAATGAATTCTATCAAATACATCAAATTCTTAATAAATTTCATGGTACTTGGGAACTCTTTCATCTAATTGCTGAGATGAGATGGCTCATGTCACATGGAATTTAATCCAATACAATAAATTATAAATATCCCCAACCAAAATACTAAGAAAATCTTTACAACAGAAGATTTTCGGAACAAAAAAGCTTTCAAACCTTCAGAGTCATGTAATCACGACTAAGAATATATCTTCCTTCCTTTGCAAATTTTATATCTGAGATAGAAGCAATAATCTCTGTGAAAAATGATCTGGACCCAGGTGCCTCCTGTTCCTCAAATCTGTACAGAAGAAATTACATGTGTGATTGGCATTGGAAAAAAAATATTTTTTTCCGAGAATTGGCTCCTCTAAAGTGAGTAGTTAATAAAGTGAAAAAATCAATGGTTGATATTTTAACCATCCATGATTTGTTAATTGTTATACATGTTCATATATTATCAACCATTGATTTTATCAATGATTGATATTACTTACTCTAGAAGAACTAGATCCTTTTCATAGGGAACATAAATGAGTGTAGGCCAAAAGGGAGGTAAATGAAAGAGGAGGACTAGCAACACACTCTCTTTGATTGGCTTTGATTGGTTAAAACTCACATAAGTCCCACTAAATAATGCGGGTCCCATATGAATTTGATGGGATCCATGTGGATTTTAACCAATCAAAGAGAGTGCGTTGAAAATATGTGTTGCTAGCATTATTCTAAATTAAAACATCAGCAAAAAATGATCTTACAGTTTGGCATGAGAATCGCATAAGGCTGACTGCCGCAAGTCAACAAGACGAATTGAACCCTTTGAACTGCTATAGGCCAATGTATTACAATGTGTAGGGTGAAATTCTGCTGATGTTATAACCTCTGCAATAATATTATCTATACTCAATACTAATAAAAAAGCATCAAGCCGAAAAAATAATCTTATAATAAAAAAACGTGCAATTTACAAAACCCAATCCAAAAGACCATCTTGTTTTTTTTTTTTTTCCAACTAGCATTACAGTGAGCAAGTTATGTCGCCGAGTTTACCACTTCTGGCACATCAGCAAAATGCCATGTGCGCACAATTAGAGCGCCTTGGCCAACATTGTTTATTGGAAGAATGGAGTCTTCACTCTTCATACTTAAGGGTTTAGGATTCTATTCCTCATTATTGTAGGATGAGCTGTCAGAGGTATGTTCAAACAATTGTACTTAGCACATTGCTATCTGTCTTATTGCGTTGCAATGATATCAAAGAAGTAATAATTGTGCAGATCACATTTCTTAGGAAGAAATCAATAAAAATGAAACCCACGGAAGCCCTAGTTAAATTCATTCTTCAAATTTCCTAAAACCTATCAAATCACAAACACTAACTCAGCAAGTAATGTTCACAGCAATAAAACTATCATCAATCCGACCACAAAATCAACAGGCATCCAATAAAGTAAGGGTGTATTCTTCTGGTGATCTCGAATTCACCTTGCTTGAAATTTTCTGGTTACATTAACCAGCTTTATTACTGAATAATAATAATAATAATAATAATAATAATAATAATAATAATAACAATAATAATAATAATAATAATAATAATAATATGGGGTGTCCATTGCCCTAGATTTCATCATCTGAATATTGTTCATTACTTCACACCAGTTGAGTCTATCCAAACCCATCTAATTGTTTGCAAATTCACCAAAAAATACACCAATGAACCTTCATTTCACACAGGAAAACCTGATTCTGATTTCAATCCTAATCTTACTGCCACTCAACATCACATAGACAAGACTAGAAAGATTCACATATGCAAAACAAACACTTATCAGTTATCAGTTCTTTTAACAAAACAAACTATACTAAGTTACCAATGGAGCAACAATTTCAGAAGAACATAAAAATATACTAGTGAAGGAAAGTTTACCAGTCAGATCCTCCATATTTGCAGGCTTTACATCAACAATATTAAAACTTTGATTGCTAATTTCCAAGTTCCAAAGATTTATACGCAAATCATCAGCCGATATGAAAGTTTCTCCATCGCTAGAAGATATTGAGAACATACCATCGTTCAAATGTGATCAGATTTCAGAAAAGCATCATTACACCAAAAATCAAAGGCATAAAAAAGTCATGCAGATATGAACTCAAGAAAAAAAAAGTAGTCGACATAACGTAACCAAATCACCTGTTATTTGAAATAGAATTGATGTGATAGTCATGAGCATGTGCATATACTCGACGGCATCGAGCCAATAGACTGGTCTCATGGCTAGCTACCTACATATTGTACGACGCACGTGTAAGCACAAGATGCACAACAAGTCTACAAAGTAGCAAACAAGTCATTGTTAAAGTTTAAAAATGAAGCATAGAACTGGAGCTACTTTTCTTGCTTATAAAGTGCTCCCTCCGTAATGAAATATAATCAAAAGGGGCATTTGAAAAGTTAATGTTTCTGAACCAAAGTTTAGATTAGAAAAGTTGATGTATCTGATCTAAAGTTTAGATCAGATACATCAATTTTTAGAATACCCTTTTAGCTTATGTCATTCCAGAGGGAGTATTAGGGAACATATAAGAGACACTACAAGGACAGAACAATGAAACTATAAATTAAATGCAACTGGTTCTTTTTCTGTTATGTCATTTTCAACTTCTTTTATAAAGTTGACTCGGTTCAGAGAGGAAAAAGGTCTGTTTTATGCATTGCTGAGTTTGTGTTTTATGTTAATCTACCAATTTATAAGTTGCCCATAGGAAAAATACATTTTTTTCAAAAAAAGTTATAACCAATAAACAAATATTGGAAAAAGGAATTCAACGGCGAAGGCTGAAGGTCGAATACAACTACCGAGGGTAATCTTAGCGAAGGTAAGCCTCCTGGTGGAAATGAGAAATCATTGCTTAGATAATTATATGATTTATCTGAGGATCCTCCATTTGCAAGATGTGGCTTAGGGTTACTCGAATTACTTGAACTAGCAATAGATCCATTTCCCATTGCTTTTGAAGGGTCAATATTCATTTCAGAAACTTTCTTCACCTTCTTTTCTTGAACCTATTCAACTCAGATAAAGAGAATAAGAATAAGTGATCTAGGAGATAAATCAATCATATTAAATCATCTGAAAACAAAAGGAAAGCCAATCACATTCATTTTCAATTCATGCATAAGCCAACGCTCGGTGAATATTTCATCAATAAATCAATCAGTTCAAGAAAACAGCACACAGCATGCCTCGGGTGTACATTCATTTCATACCTTCCAATATTTGATTGTTTTGTCATTTGTAGATAGAAGGAACAAAGCACCATTAGCTGTTTGGCACCATTTGATTTTGTTAATTTTCTCTTCAATTTCTAAGCTCTTAAGATAATCAAACTGAAACAAAAATCACGTTACATATATTAAAATTTCTGATTGAAGATAGTTTGAGCAGCTTTAACTGGTGTCTGGTGACTAAACATTACCTCAGGCTCGTGACTCTGAAACTCAGTTTTATAGCGGAATTCAGGATGCCTGATAGAGTAGTCCATCCTCTCCAAATCCCTTCTCGATCCATTCTGCAATGTTATATAGTAAATAATACATAGATATTACAATACCAAGTTTGTTATGAGGAATCATTTAAAACTAAGTTGATAAGTTTGCTTAGAAATAAAAAATCGGGAGAAGAAAGAATAAACTTACGTCTTTTGTATCTGTCCGCTCAAAGAGAACTACTCGACCACCACGATCACCGGTAGCAAGATGGTCACCAGATTTGTCAAATTCAATAGCAGAAATTATGTCCACTGTAGAAAAAAAAAATTGGTCAATCACTCTGAACTGGAAGAATCTACCATTCTATTAATGGTGTCTATAGGCCGAACATAAATACCTAACAGGAACCAACAAGATTAATAAAATCCATATTCTTTCCACTTCCTTAATTCCTTAAACAAGCCATACAGAAATATATCTTAGTTACATCTTAACACGAGTATTGCATGTTTTCTACGAGCTAAACCGCCTTTCCAAAAGCAAGGTTTTTGTGAAAAAAATAAACAATGGCCTTTCACCAAATCCAAATCTCCACCACCATGATCTGGCGATGGTACCATGTCAAAAGTATCCCGAGCAAGCCCAACGTGGAATCAAATCATCTAGGTTATACAGATTCAATGTCCATAGAAGATATCATGGCTCCCTCGCAGCAAAAAGAGATTAAATGAATATGTTTCTTATTCCAATTACACTCTATTAATAACCATTAAGACATTTGTTTAATCTCTTTCAGTCCTTGTTTTATTGTTATTTTTGGTTACATTGGGAAATTGTAGTTCAGCAATACCTTGTACCTTGCGGTCTATTGTACAGTTGTAAGACCAGTGATGTTGTATAGAACAAAGTGTTGGGCGGTAAAAAGCCAGGGATGAAAATGGTGTGGAAAAACTAGACGAGACAAGATTAAGAATGACAACATTATAGATAGAGTTGGGGTAGCACCTATCATAGAACATATGGTGAAATATCAACTTTGGGGTTTGGCGCTTGAGAAACTATAAGAGAAACTATTATGAAAAACTTAAAGATTAATGAGTTGGATAGAGATATGATATACTACAAAACACCATGACTTTGTTTGATCCATGTAGCCGAGTAGCCGACCCTACTTGGTTGTTGTGAATTTGTTATATCACTAGACTTATAAATTAGAAATGTAGCACAACCAGCTCAACCATATAGGCTTGTAGTTGACAAACTGAAATTTTTGAATTAGGAAGACACTAATTTCACCGGAAACAACTACAAGATATAATATAGAAATAGTGCAACAATGAGGATGCTAGATCCAATCTCAATCTCAAATTCAAACTGCTACATATAAGTGTATAACAGTAACAATACCACTAATCGAACTACAAAAGAAAAAGCCATTCCTTCAAATTTATTAACATATATAATTCTTCTTCCTCCTATGATACAAACTCATTTGCTCCATGTCCATTCTTAATGCCATTCATCAAACTACACACCATTAAGATCTAACACTAAACCCACATTGAAAACTAAACAAATCAATTCACCACAACAAGAACTGCTTGGAATATAAGCACAAGCTAAATAAATACACAAAGATCGAATACCAAAGCCAAAACTAAAACCCCTCCATTGTTAAAGTCTAATAGTTCAGTTTCACTTTCAACTCAATATCAATCCATCCAAGTAAAAATTAACAATGCAAAAAGCCAAAATTTCCCCCAAAAATTAAACAAGACCCTAAAAATCACACATCAATTACACAACCACAATCCAAAGCAGATCCAAAGCAAAAAAAGAACCAAACCCTAATCCCAAAACAATAAAGTGGATCCAACAACATAGTACCCTGAACAAAGCACAACACAACATGGGAACAATTACCTTCTTGAACTTCCTCTCCAGCCGCACGTTCGCCAAACACCTGCGAGAATTTCCACTCAAGCGGTTGCTGTGGACCCTCCGGAGCTACAACGGCCTCATCACCACCGTCCATTTCTCAATCAACGGCAAACAAAATAGAATCCCCACAATCTCTCTATCAATCAACGCATCGAAGATTTCCCTTCTGGGTTTTCACAAGATCATAGTTTCAAAGATACCCATCAAAGAAAGATTCATTTTTTTTTCTTACACCCTTGTTTGGAATTGGATTTCCAGTTCAACCATTTTCAGCACACAAATAAATTTTCGTTTTTTCTTCTTCTTCTCTCTTGCAATCTGAACGTTTTCTCTCTCTAAAAGGAGAAAAATGGGAAAGTTAGTTTGGCATAAAAATGACGGAGCAAACGGTTCTTTGGATTTGGAGATGCTAAAAAACACACAACACAACACAAAAACACTCTCTCCTCTGTCTACTTCTCTCTCTCAATAATAGGTTCCTGTTTGTTCTTTTTCGTTCCTAAATATATATAATTTCCTAGCTAATCAAAATATGAAGAAAAAAAAAATGTATATGTTATGTTTTTTGTATTGTTCTTATTTAAAATATACTTTTTGAAATTAAAAAAAAAACATTTTTTATAATTGTAATAAACTTTAAAAAAATATGAATTTAGAAAAATTATAATTAATTAAGTATGATAAGAATAACAATCAAAGAAGTGTACATAAGTTTTGTTATATAAAAACATATGAAGTATAATATATAATCTCCTGGCTTATTATAAATATGATTTTCATGTTTATGATAATCTCACTTGTCTGTGAGGTTGTCCAATGCACGCGGTGTTTTTGTGGACTGTTGGTGTAGGTGTCACTAAATTAACGGTCTGTGATGGAAACGGAGGTAAGGTTAGAGAGTAGTATTTGGATTGATTGAAAATTTTCATTAATTAACCAATTAAACAAAGTACTTGTTATAGGACCAGAAAATCTTGAAACGAAAAAGCTAAGGTGAGGTTTGTAGGAAATGACGTCTTTGTCCTTGCCTTTTCATTTATTTGATAATGTATTTTCAGTTAAAATTGCATTTTTGTCTTTCAAATGTTGTTCAGGTGATTTTAGTCTCTATTTTAAAATAGTAATTTTGATCCTTTATTTCATTTATGCAAAAGTCTAACGCTAGTAAATTTATTTTTAAATTTTTTTACGTGAAATTTATTTTTTTAAACTTTTACGTGCAAATATAAAATTAAAGTTAAGTAGAAAAGTATAAAAATATATTGCCACGTGACATATAATAAGAATTTAATTTAAAAATACTAATGTTCTTATGTCTATAGAAAGAAGAAATTGCATGATAAAATTTAATTTGTTGATAAGATTTCCTTGTTGGACGATAGTTATGTGATAATATAT
>JBBPBS010001102.1:3193392-3206935 GCA_037974835.1 Cicer judaicum
AAAAAAGAAAAAAAAAAGAAAATAAAACAAAAAGAAGAAGAAGAAGAAGGGAGGAGTAGATAACTAGAACCGAAAGAAACAAAGAGAGGGAGAGGAAGAAATTATAAGATAAAGAAGAAGAAAGAAAGAAACAAAGAGAGAGAGGAAGAAATGATAAGATAAATAAGAAGAAAGAGTGAGAGAGAAGAAGAGAAGGAGAGAAAAAAAAACATCGACAAAATAAGAAAAGAGAAAGGAAAAGTGCAATTTTTGTTAGAAGTCAAGGTAGAAAGAGTTGATAGTACAATCATTTTCTCAATTCTTTTGGAAATCAAAAGGTGGATTTTCCTTTTTCTATTTCCCTTTCATGCATGGATGAGATAATGTGTTCCATAGGTTAGTGATTTGGGGTTTAAGGGTTTGTAACGAAGAAAAGGATTTTTAATTTTATTTTCGGTTAGATTTATGGGTTTTGAAATAGATGGTTAAAATAATTTATGGCATGTGAAGTTCTATGACTGAAATTGAGTATTGATACTTAAAAATAAGTTACAAGTTAGACCAGAGTTGTTGTCTTGTTTTTTTTGTCTTTGTGTATTATTTTGATAAATTGCAAGAATTAGGGGCTTAATTTGAAAAAAAAATATAATAATAATAATAATAATAATAATAATAAAATTTTATATATAAAGTAGACATCATAAGTTATATAAATTCATGTCAGTTGACTATGTAGTTAAACTCAACTTTGCGTTATTATAACATAAATTTGGGGCTGTTTTGGAAGAGAAAAAATATCCTAAACATGTTCTCATATGATTAGTATGATATAATTGACTTAATAGTTTGTGTGTGTGTGGATTGTTATATATAATTACTAAATATTTAATTAAGGTGAGAAGTATAGAATTCACCTTAAATGTATGAATTATCTGTTATATATGATGAAAACGAGGAATAAGTTGGATACTTCTTACGAATATAATTATATTCAATCTTACCAAAATAAAGTTACTAACAAGAATAAGACATTAGTAAAATTAATATAGTTTTTATGACATAGTTGTTAGGTAGAGTTTAAGTCATTAGATTACTCACGTCTAATGACTTAAATACTTAAAAAGAGTCAAAATTATAGATAGAAGAGAAACTCAGAAGATAAATATATATTTGAATTAGAATGTTAATTGATTTGATTTCATTTATTGGGACTCAATGTGATGTAATCTCATTCCACATTATTTAAATATTTTACAAGTAAAAAGGTTTAGATCAAAAGTCGGTAAAATGAAGCATATCAGTTTATGCTATAACTTGCTTAAAATTTTTAGAAAATGATTTTGAGCCATGGACGTACTCCATATTTTTACTTTTTCTTTGAAGGATTAACATATGTATTAATACATTTGCAAAACTTTATGTCGAGATTTATATTAACTATCTCTTTTGTCGAATTATGTTAATATTCTAGATATATTCTAGATAATTAACTTATGGTATTATAGTTTAAAACTATGGATAATATATAATATAATATTTTTTATTCAGTTATTAATATATAGTTTATAATTAATATATATTAAAATTGGGGTGGTGAAAGGGGCTTGGATCCACGCCACTTCTTGCATCTGTCCCTGTAATTCGTTTGTGTGTGATACATGTGAGGCACAGTAGGAGCACTATGTTTTAAAATGTTTAGATTTTAAACAAACAAGCTAACAGGTCAATGTTTCAGAGTGGTAAAAGATTAACACATGTTAAACAAATTGTGAGCGGTTCAATGATTGAGTATTGTTATATATGGAGAAAATCTTAGTTAGTTGAGGATAATCTACTTTATGTATCCAACATACTACTGAAATTAGTCACCGTCTAAGTTTGATGTGGTGAATATTTCACACCATGTCTATTTTTACTATTTCCTTACATGTATTTTACATTAATATACTTTTTGTTAAAAAAAATTATCAAATATATAACTCGTGTGATATCTTGAATATTTAAAAAATTTCATGTATCTATATTTTTGAGTCATATTGTAATTGTATCATTTTTCTAAAATTGGGTAAAGGATTTTATTTTATTAATTTAAGTAATACTAATAATCGTTATACAACTTTCTTATAAAAAATTTAAATTCAATACTTTAAAATTATAAGATTATATTCTTATCGCTAAACTAATATCTCAAATATAAGCTAGTGAATCAAATCCACGGATGCAATGGCGTGAAAATACTTGTTATCCCTCTCCTCTATCCATTCAACACCAAAACATAACATATATTTAAGGGAAGGAAAAAGATAAATTCATGCAATTATTGAATATTTTAAGTCATCTTTTGTCGGGCCACATACTTCGTTTTTTTTTTTCGAAAGAAATTCAAAGTAAAACATGGTACTGTTCCATTTCATAGTAGAGAAAACCTTAGGATTCATAGATCAATACCTCTCTTCAAAGTATAAACGATATATCTATATCTATTTAAATATAATTAGTTTCAAAATAAATGATTATTTCAATTTTTAAGATGACATTAATAAATAAATAAAGTTTAACTGTACTCTTTAAATAATATTGTATAAATTAGTCTCAATTCATTATCTATCATTTTAATGTTAAATACACCGATAGTTTATAAGAGTGAATTAGTACATGTATTATTTATCATTTCTTTATTTGGCTTTCTTATATTAGTTTTTTTTTTATAAAAAGACTAAAACAAATTTCATTCATTTAAAAAGAATGAATTTATGAATATATTTACATCATTTAAGTTAATAGTATAAAATAATACAATATTTATAAATAATGTAACAAAATTAAAGTGAATAAAATACTTATATCTCGAGATCTACAACGTTAATAAATTAGTTGAACCACTAATTGATTAAAATTAATTTATTAATCTAAATCAAACAAATACTACAAAATTGACAATTAAACAAACATTATATTAAGATGAAAAATTAAATAACGTCAATTTGAGACCACAAAATTTTTAAAAAAAAAAAAACTTTATTTATGTAAATACCACTTATTTATATTAAAACATAGAAAAAAAATCTATGAATCAAGTAGAGAGAATATGAATACATATATTTGTAATCTCCCATCTTCATTAAATAAAAAAAGTTCGCGAGACACATAGTAAATAAGTATCAATTATTGCCAAAGCCAATTTGTTAGTGGGTACTTAATCCCATCCTAACAAAATTTGGAGCGACTCAGATAAAAAAAAAAACTATTGATATTCCTATTATAAAGGCATCTCATTTGATGAGTAATTACTATATCAGCTGGTGTTTGGTATTTTCCCACGGACAGGATAGTGGAAAGCAAAAAATGAGTAATATATATCAAATCACACAATTGATGATGGAGTTATTACTTTTATTGAAATAGGAAATATATATAAAGGGTAAAGTAGTTGCACTTATTTTATGAAATAAAATAATTAAAATTAAAATTGGTTTAAATATTTTTCATATTTATAATTATAACATTTTATTTATTTATTTTAATTTTCGTAAACTTTTTTATTTAATTTACATTCTTATAAATAGAGATTCATTTTAAAATGATCTCTTAATTTAATTTTTTAAAAACAAATTATATCATAAATCTTTTTTAATAAAAAATAAATTAAAAATTTAATTATTTTTTAAAAAAGTGATCAAAATTGAGAATTCTAATTTTTAATTTTTTATGCAAAATTATTTTTACAGTAAGAGTATGAATCCTAATCACTCCATCAGTAAATATGAACAAATACCATGTTAAACAACAAGTTTTTTCTAACTCAGCAACCTGGAACAACAAGTAGATATGCACACAGAAAATGGAGAGAGAAGAGAAGGAGAGGGTGCGTTCTCACCTTTGAGCTTAATATGATTATTGGCAAGTGAAGCAATGAAGTCCAAGAAGAAGAAGGATTGTCAATTTTGGGCATCATTTTAAAAAACAATTAGATTTTTAATTTATTTTTTATTAAAAAAAAGTTTAATAATGTTATAATTTTTTTAACAAAAGTCGAACCGAGGAATCATTTTAAAATAAGTAGATTAAATAAATTTTTAGTCTTTCTAAAATCATAAAATTTTATTTTTAGTTTATGTAAAAGTAATCACATTTTATAGTAATTACAATAAAATTATAATACATGCAAGTTTTAGTCCATGTTAAAATGTCACTAAATACTTTTTAATGATTTTTTAATAGATTGTGTTTATAATATTATAAAAAATTTATCAACGAAAAAAGAGTTTAAAATTTAATTTCTAGATGTATTGCAAGTAAAAAACCTCTAAATTTTTGTAGAGATGATTTTCATAATATTATAAATATTTTTTAAAAAATTATTTAAAAATATATATTGATATTTCAATAGATGTCAAAAATTTGTGCATGATAATTTTATTGATACTAAAAGAATATAATTTGTGATCCTTTTATAGTAATTAAAAATAAAATTTTATCGTTGACTAAAAATGTATTAATATCCAATATAAATTGCTCTGCATATGATTTTATCACTCAAATATGATATAACCGAACCATTGAATATTTGCCTATGATGCAAAGATACGGCACATGTTCCACCGATACCAATATAAGATACAATATTATTTATAAAAAGATGAATGTACATACATGTGAGTACAATATTATTTATAAAAATATTAATGTACATGCATGTGAGTATGTCAATAAAAAATATATTTTTTTTTATATAATTTAATTAAATAAATTAAATTGTTCAATTTATAATATAAAATTAATATAAAGTTTAAAAAAATCACAAAATGTATTTATTTACAACAATAAATAAATTCAAATAATAAAAATATTATATTAATATATAAAAAATTATTAATTTTACTTGTAATAAAATACCAAATAAGAACAGAGTACCCACAAATACTAAATTCGGTGCGGTTATTTCACCATTTTAAAATCACTCATTTCATAGATATTTGCCTACTTGACTTGACACCAATTTGACTTAAAAATAATTTAGGGTACTACGTATACATGAAAACAAAACAAAAAAGAACAGATCATGTATATCATTTTATGAGGGACAGTTCATCTTTATCTTTTTTATCTTTTTTTGATTAGGATTTCTTGGTTTCAATAGCACTCTTGGAGACACGTAGATTTCCCAAGAAGTGGAAGAAAAAGTGGAAGAGACGTGGTTCTTATATGCTTCGTTTCAACAACCACAAGCTTAAAAGTAGAAAGTGAGGAATAATTGCTAATGCTCGTGAACTTCGTATCGGTTTATATGACATGAAAGTTATGAACATATTGTCATGTTAGGCGCCATTTGTAGTTTCCCAGGTTCGTGTCAACCGATCCAGATTAATTTCAAACAAAATTTATAGTATTCGATATTATTATTTAAACGTTTTACTGTGTATGTCGATATACATAATTTTAATTTTATATTAATATTTTATCTCTCTTTAAACGATGATAATAACAAAAAACACTAATTTAAAATGTATTTATGTAGTGTCAGATTAATGATGTCAAACTTTTGTGTCTAAAACACTTAATTTGTTGTTTGCACGAAATAATAAAAGCAAAAGCATGATTTCGGTTGGCATCATCGTGCATGTAATGTAGGATAGTACTGTTTTGGACACCACGTGTATTCCTAGCCAACTAAAATAAGCGTCACTTTGCATTACGTTTCATCCAAAGCTCCTAATAAAAAAATTGGGGTGTATTAATATGGCAAATGACGATTGAGTTATGAATATGCTCTCATCGTCATGCCCCAAAACGTTGGACTAACTTTTTTTCTAAAGGTTAACGATGATTTGTTGTAAATCATTGTCAATGAGTAACGAAATTATTTTTAAAAAAGATCGTAATATAAGTGATATATTACTAGCCTAAGATCCAATTGTAGTCTTTACTAACAAAGATAGGTCCAATTTCGTTAATGTTTTAATTAGAGATTCCGTTTAAATATAAAAAATTAGGTTCTAATAAAAAAAAAAAATTTAAAATTATAAGTTATTTTAAAATATTATATTTTTATTAAATGAAATATCAAAAATTCAAAGTATTTTATTTAAACTTATAAAAATAAGTAAAAATATACATTTCGATAATTAGTTACTGAATTCATATTCAAATATTTACCTTAATTTCATATTCAAATATTTACCTTAATTTGTGAGTCGTAGACTTCAATATGAGCTCTAATTTTTATGGACATGCTTTGCCATCCGTTTAATATATAAATAAATAAACAAATAACCAATAGAAAAAAATAGTTTAAAACTGTAAATTCTTAAATTAAATCTATATTTAAATTCAATTTATTTAATTTGGACGTTTTATCTACCAAATTAGGAAACTTTTACTCTAGCTTATTTGTATATTAGTTTTGATATGTCAATTCATAATGAGATATTGGTCTTACAATTTCAACTAAGATAATTCAAATTTTTTCAAAAATAAATATAAATTGATCATTAGTATTTTTTAATTGTATATTTTTTTTTAATTTTTTTTTTATAAAACACTAATACATCTTTATTGCTTATAAAGTTTTGATGTGATTCTTTTTAATTTTGCTCTTCATTATCAAACAAATAACTTTTTTTTTATAATTTTAAATAATAAATATTAATAATTAACTATTAATTTTGTTAGACAAATAAATTAAAATAATAATCTCTTTGTGACTTCAAATCTTTGAAAAGTCAAAACTTTCAATCACCTTACCTCTTTGAAATTATTTTTTAATAATCATATAAAATTTATACGGTTATTTTTATTAAAAAAAATGAACTCTACAAGATAATTTTTTTTCTTAATCTACACGCTAGTTAAGAATAATTAACTTCCTAATATTGTAAAATTAAGTGCACGAATTTATACCATATACTATGAACCGGACTATACCCAGAATATTCTGGTGGGCTGCTTCCAATCTATTCCATTGGTGGCTAATAAGTGCATTTCACAGTCATCGTACAAAAGCTGCCCACACCTAATTCTTTCTCCTTTAGAATATTCGCACATTTTCATTTCAATTCTTAATTGAGACCAATGATTATGTAAATTATTTTTGGAAAATTATCCAATACGAATTAATTGTATTGTTATGTAGACATATATTATAACTGTTTAATTTTTAAACATTCCATACTTAAGCACCCCGCGCCCTCCGATCTTCACCGAATCCAACGGCTGAGATCTAATTTCAATTGCCATAAGGAGTTATATCTAAAAGTAAAAACAAAAAAATTAAATGGTAATTTCCTTTTTTTACTAACGCTTCTTAATTTTGACCTCTACTTATATGAGGATGCCATGTAATATTCCTTTATGAATCAAAGATTCCTTTTTTGTTAAAAAAAAAAAAAAAACATGCCCCTGTTTTCGGTGTTGGCTTTTTCAGCTTTCACTATAAATACCGTTCAATCTCTGAAATAAATCCAAGACAAGAACCGATTTTGAGAGCATTTCCAAACACCCAAATAGAAACTAATTTTATTCAACTTGTTTTTTCTTTCTGGGTTATTCAGATCTTTTGCATTCCCTTTCTCACCTTTCAAACAAAAAATGTCTAATACTGTGATTGTTTTCGACTTTGACAAAACCATCATTGATTGTGATAGTGATAATTGGGTTGTTGATGAATTGGGTTTCACTGATTTGTTCAATCAGCTTCTTCCTACCATGCCTTGGAATTCCCTCATGGTATGCTTTTAAATTCTCTCATCTGCTCTGTTTTTCACAAGTCATGTTTTTTTAATAAAATTTTCAACAAATTTATAAAAAAAAATGATTGTTTTTCAAATTTTTAATATGCATTGTTTCAATAGTACAAATAAATAGCTTGTCTCTTTATTTTGTATTATGGTATTGGAATTACAGGACAAGATGATGATGGAGCTTCATTTAGAAGGTGTAACAATTGAAGACATTGAAAAAGTTCTTCATAGGATTCCAATTCATAACAGAATAATACCAGCAATTAAATCAGCACATGCTTTAGGGTGTGATTTGAGGATTGTCAGCGATGCCAATGTGTTTTTCATTGAAACTATTTTGAAGCATTTGGGAATAAGTGAATGTTTTCCAGTGATTAACACTAATCCAGGTTATGTTAATCAAGAAGGACGGTTAAGAATTTTGCCTTATCATGATTTCAACAAGGCTTCACATGGTTGCACTATCTGTCCTCCTAATATGTGCAAGGTATACATTTAAAAAAAAACTATATATGTGAATTTTGTATTTCATAAAAAAAAACTCAAGTCAACTCATAGGGAGCATTTATTACATATTAAAAAGGTGATTTTGACGATTTATAATTTATAGATTATAGATTATATTTTAGAAATTAAAAATAAAAAATTGTTTTGTTTTTGTTTGTCATTGAAAAAGTTTTTTTTTTCTTTTTAAAATATCAATTGTAAAAAATAATTTTTTGTGAAGTTATTAAAAACAGTTCCTAAAAAAAAATCTATTTTTATATTATTTTTAAAGCCATGATAAATATAAATTTTTTGAAAAATGATTACTTTATTTAAAAAAAATTATCTTATAAAAAATTGTAATAAATGAAATCTCAAATATGTCATTTGTAAATTCGATTCATAAAAAAAATATTAACATGTATTAGACCATTTACAACCAAATTTCTTGACATTACTTTCAAGTTGATCTTAATTGACTTTATCTTCTAGAGAAGTATTGTGTTATATTTTTAATAGTGAAGAAGATGGTTCCTTAGATGACTTTATCTCTTTACAAGTAATAACTTGATCCTATAAGGTTGGAAAGTTGTCGTTTAGTGATTTTGTAGCCTTAAACACTTATGCATAGGTAACCATTCATTTTAAGTGTTTTTGTCTCTTTTCTTAAGCCACTAAATTGAGTGCATACTTAAAAGTATATATTCACATAGAGCCACCAAATTTTATGAAAATAGAAAAGAATTTAATATCCATCTCTCTTTCTAAATTTTTGAATTTTATACCAGATACATTTTTAATAATAACTTTGTTTACAATATTACAGGGTTTAATCATAGATAGAATCCAAAATTCAATATCTGAGGATAAACACAAGAGGTTTATTTATCTTGGTGATGGTGTCGGTGATTACTGTCCTAGTTTGAGACTTAAAGAGAGAGATTTCATGATGCCAAGGAAGAACTTTCCGGTGTGGGACTTGATATGCAAAGACCCTTCACTTATTAAGGCTGAAATTCATGGTTGGTGTGATGGAGAAGAGCTTGAACAAATTTTGATTCAATTGATAAACAAAATTATCATTGAGGAAAATGCTCAATTCATTTCATCTGATTGCAAGCTACAAACTCTTTCAATCCCTGTTCATGAATCCTTACCTAAAGCTCTCTCAGTTAGGCCATGAATTTTTTAGTTTATAATAGTTGGAAATGTATCATAAAGTAATAGGTTTGTCTTTGTCCTTTAATTAACCTTAATCAACCTTTTTTATTATTGGTAATCCTGGAATTGGTCCAAGATGGATCTTTAATTTGTCTAATACAAATATCAATTTGCACTTAGCGGTGCTAATTAATTATTCTAGTAGCTTATCTGTATTTCAACAAATTATAAAATACATGTAGAGCAGTTTATTATTGTGTCAATTTGCCCTTGTCCTCTTTAATACCACAACCCATGTTTGTGGTGCTTTGAACCCCATCAAAGGATGCATCGATGATTGATTTGCTTGATTTAGGGATTGTTTGGATATTATAAAATAAAGGAAATAAACACAATTTCAATTTCGTTTTTTGAAAAGTGGAGGAAATATAATGAAATATATATATTTTTATTTTATTTGTATTTTTATTATAAAATATGAATCTCTCTCGAAGATGTTGAGAATTTAAAGAACAAATAAGTTGTATAAACTTAATTGTGTTTGTCTAATACATAATCAATTACGATGGAAGGGATAATTTGGGATGGTAGGCATTTGATTCCATACAAAAAATAACACTAAATGATAGTTTCTTCTCATGAACGGTTCAATTGCTAATTCATTAAACTTATAATTTTAGATCTCAATTTTCTTTTATTAAAGATATTAAAGATAAAGTACATCCAAACCAAATTGTTTATGATATTATTGTGTTACAAATTTATTTATGTCTAGTTATATGTTAACTTAGTTGGTAGAGTATGAGAAAAAAAATCACCACAATAAATTTATACAATATGATTTGATCTCCAATAGATTTTTTAGATATATTTCTGATACTTGTGTTCTTCTATTTGTTTTGAGAAATTCAGAAAAAAATTCCACATAGTTTTCCCTCGATACAACTTAATTAAGTGATGCAAGCTGTTTTCTATTCAAATATAAGCTGTCTGGTGTCCCAATAGCAATAGCAAAGCCTTACCCTGGGATGCATTAAGCAATATCCTATGTGAAGAAGTAGTAGCAAATTTATAGGCAAATGCTAATTTATGCTTTAAAAGTTTAAAGATTATATTTTTAAGGAAAAAAATTTCATTTTTAAAATCATTAAAAAATATCTTAAAGACATGTGGTAGAAATTTTTAAAATCTTTAATAAATATCTTAAAAACATATGTTAGTAAAACTCAAATTTATAATATTTTTTTCTAACAGTCCAAATTTTTATCTTGTATTCTTTTTTTATTTTATTTTATGATATCCTCACATTATTCTGATAATGTTTTTTTATATAAGTATTGTGTCTACTTGGCACTTCTAGAAAACTTCGATCATATCTTATTTTATTGAGTAAAAAAAATTCTTATTTTATTTAATAATAATGTTTCTAAGTCTTAACTCAAATGAAAAATATCAATATTGATAAGTTTAACTTTTTGTCATTCAAACGAGGGCCATATTAATTCCATAAGTTATTTAAAATATAATATTAAAATTTATTATATCTTTTAAAATAAAATAAAAATAATATTGTTACAATGCTTTTGAGTTCTATTGCACATGAAGACTAATTTTTCACAGAAAAACAAAACAATATCTTATACTCCAAAAAGTAAGTACTTTTATATTATTACTTTACAAAATATATATTATCTCACCGCATAAGAAAATAAAAGTAATTTTGCAGTTAGGTCCTTTCATGTTGGGATTTAGTGTGAGGGGATTATGTTGCTAATCTCACCATTTAAACTACTTGGATATGCTAATTGGTCATACTTTTTTATCAGCACCGTCAAGGGATAATTGATATTTGTATTCGATAGAATAAAGTTCCATCATACACTGATTCCAGCATTTGGCAATATAAGAAAAGGTTGATTGAAGTTAAATCAAAGTACAAAAGAAAAACCTATTACTAATGATAAATTTGCAATGAGTGTTACTAGTAAGCTAAGAATTTAAGGTTGAACTGGAAGAACTTTAGGCAATGATTCGAGCACAGAGATTGCTAGATTTTGTAGCTTGCAATCAGATGAAATGAATTGAGCATTTTCTTCTATGGTTATTTTGTTGATCAATTGTATCAAAATTTGTTCAAGCTCTTCTCCATCACACCAACCATGAATTTCAGCCTTAATAAGTGAAGGGTCTTTGCATATCAAGTCCCACACCGGAAAGTTCTTCCTTGGCATCATGAAGTCTCTCTCTTTAAGTCTTAAGCTAGGACAATAATCCCCAGCACCATCTCCAAGGTATATAAACCTCTTGTTTTCTAATCCAGAAATTGAGTTTTGGATTCTTTCCACGATAATACCCTGTAATAATAACAATATATTATAATAATTTTTGAAAATGAAATTTCATAATGAAGAGAAGAGATATGAATTTAACATTTAAATATAACATAATTAAAAGTAATGTTAATGGTTGAAAAAATGTATACCTTGCACATGTTTGGAGGGCAGAGAGTGCAACCATGTGAAGTATTGTTAAAATCATGATAAGGCAAAATTCTTAATCTTCTTTCTTCATTAACATAGCCTGGATTAGTGTTAATCTCTGAGAAATATTCACTTATTCCCAAGTGCTTCAAAATAGTTTGAATGAAAAACATATTGGCATCGCTAACAATCCTCAAATCACAGCCTAAAGCATGTGCTGATTTTAATGCAGGTATTATTCTGTTGTGAATTGGAATCCTATGAAGAACCTTTTCAATGTCTTCAATTGTTACACCTTCGGAATGAAGTTCCATCATCATCTTGTCCTGTAATTCCAATACCATAACATAAAATACACGTGCCATTTATTAATTTAGACAATGCAAATTATGAATTATTTAATTAATTAAAAACATGGAACGTGAAGAAAAAAACAGCAGAAAATAAAAGCATACCATGACAGAGTTCCAAGGCATTGTGGGAAGGAGCTGATTGAACAAATCGGTGAAACCTAATTCATCGATAACCCAATTATCACTATCACAATCAATGATGGTTTTGTCAAAGTCGAAAACAATCACAATATTAGACATTTTTTCTGTAAGAAGTGATAAAGGGAATAGAAAAGATTTCAAAGACCCAGAAAGAAAAAACACGTTCACAAGAATTAGTATCTGTTTGGGTGTCTCTAAGTGCTCTCAAAATTTGTTCTTGACTTGAATTTGATACACGGAGAGGAAACGGTATTTAAAGGGTTCATGAATTTTTTTGTTAAAAAAAAAAAAGGAATCTTTGATGCCAAAGGAATATTACATTGGTCAAGAAGGTGTTATAAAAGTTAGTCAAGTTTTAATCGTTGTGGTATTTCAAATTATATCTCAGCCGTTAGATATGCTTAAATTTTGAATGGAGAGAAGATCGGAGGGTGTGGCTTGATTTGACCGTGAGAACAAAACGAGGAAGCAGTTGGTGGCCACATATATTATTGTTGTGACTGTGTAATGCACTAGCTATCTTTCTGGAATGAATTAAACGCCCACAAGAATATTCGGAGTATAGTTCGATTCCATGTATGCTGCCATAATGGTTCGTTTAATTTCTTAACATTGAAATAAAGTAGTAATTAATGAGTATAATTTATATGTACGTGTAAATTTTTTTATAATTGATAAATCGTAATTAATGTGAAAATTAATTTTATTATTAATTGATAGTATAATTTTTTTTACAATAATTATATATATAAATTAAATTCATAATCAATTTATTAACCGATCCTATTATGGTATTATTTTTCCTTTTAAAAAAATTTGGTGTTATCATTATTAATTCAATTAATTAACATTTGTTTTATTTTATTAACTTATACATTAAAAAAATGAATAACGCATATATTAGTCCCAGAAGGATTAGCTTAATGATTTAGGTTATGATGCAAAGAGTATTAAGAAGGAGATCAGTGTTTAATCATGTTACTAACATTTTTTTTTTCGTGTAGTAACAAATTAGCTATTAACATTTATCTGTACAAAAATATATTTTAAAATTACAATGTTCAAGTTAAATATGCAAATTTATCCAATAATAATATTTTTGACAAAATTTATACATTAATCTTAAGAATTTTGTGTTGATTTTTATTAAGTTTAAACATGCAATTAATCATCTTATAAAATGTAACAAATTTAATTTTAATTT